>KN476793.1:65809-91165 GCA_000787095.1 Periophthalmodon schlosseri | reverse complement strand
ATGGATGGATAATTGAAATTCCATACTGATAACCGGACTGCATTGGCTGTCCCCGGGACGCTCGCCATTTAGGATGACCAGGAACATGGTGAAGTTGAGCACCAAGGTGACTTTGAAGGAGTTGCGTTCACTGCCCCTTAGTGGCAATGCAACGCTCACTACATCAGCCAGTATAATCAGGATACTGGGCAGCATCAGAGTGATGAAGGGGTTACTCTGTCGAATTTTCAGCTCCACCTCAGGATGAGAAAAATCCTCATATCAATCATCAATGGCTCTGGATCCAAACCAATCTGTTCTTTGATTCAGTACTTAAGTGTAAACGCTGAACTCATTTAGCCTTGCAATTATGTTTTAATAGTCAAAAATACTTGTCATGTAATGTGTAAACATACTAAGATATAATTTTTGTTTTCTCCTTTCTGATAGTAGTAAATGCTTTCTGTTTGCCAGTCTCCATGAGCCCCATCTTTCATCTTGACGTTATTGAGTCTCATTTCTCCACCACATTCTAAAAATATAACATGCAAACACTTGTTGTCTATAATATTAGTATTAGTATAATATTAGTATAAGCATAAAGCTGCCTTGTCATACTTACTTTTACTGTACCAGGTATGGATGGCCACTGGACAAGCATCAGCAGCAAAAGGATAGTTGAAGAGGTTGATTTCACAGTTGACCTCAGCGTTCAGGATGATATCATGTTTCAATGTGCCATTACTTAACACCACCAGGTCTTTAGAGCTGGGCTGTGTTGTAATTGTTATTCTATAAGGTATGTAATCATTTAGTTCAGGTGGTGGATGAAGGTAAAATGTTACTCAAGTAATAGTAAAAGTATCACATGAAAAAATCTACTTAAGTAAAAGTATTAAAGTACCAGTTTAAAAATGTACTTTAAGAGTAAAAAGTAAAAGTATTTCACAGAAGTGTTGTTAATGTATTGAGGTGTAAATCATAGTGATACTGATTAAAAATTACCATATTTTCCGGACTATAAGTCGCACTTTTTTCATAGTTTGGCCGGGGGTGTGACTTATACTCAGATGCGATTTATATATGAAATATATGTTTTTTTCTTCATTATTATGCGTTTTTTGGCTGGTGCAACATATACTCCAGTGTGACTTATACTCTAGAAAATACGGTATACATATTTTAGTCAACAGCAGCAATACGAATCAATTTTTCTTATGAAGTTTGTGTTTATTTTTATTTGCTCAAAGCCAAAGCTTAAACTCAAAAACTTTAGTCAGGATGTTACCACAAACATGGTCAAAATAACCCCTCAAATCATATGAAAAATACTTTTTACTTTTCAGTTCTGTTAAAAAATGTAGTGGAGTAAGTAAGTAGTACTAAGTACAGATAACTGCTCTCAAATGTAGTGAAGTAAAAGTAAAAAGTATCCACTGTAAAATGTACTTCAGTAAAGTATAGATACCTAAAAATTCATATACTTCATTACCCTCCACCACTGTTTAATTTATTAGGCCTATATATTATACAGAGAGAAAATTTGCATCTTACTTATGAAATGAATCTCTGGTGTCCACACACTTTCTACTGGCACAGACACCTCCTCATACTGGTATAAAGAGGTGTTCCAAGACATCTCAGGATCTATTCATTGCTGTGTTTCAACAAAGAGTATGACCACAAACCCAACAAGTATGTAATAGGGATAGTTACATATCATAATGAAAGTACTTACTAATGTTGCTTGCAGATGACTAATCAGGCGAGGATTCTTTGTATCCTGTGAAATAAGATATAGCTGAGGACTTTTTTCATGGTAAATTATAACATCTTTAAAATACAATAGACAACTTTTATAGTCTTATTTGAGTAAAAAGGTTAAATTGGATTAATTTGGCAACCTCAAAATAGTACTAACTAATAGTAACTTCCATTTGCAGGCATTTTGATGTAACCAACACAAAATCATATGATAAACCTTGTAATAGTCAAAGATATATATGATTTACAACAAGACAACCATGGTCGATATTGTTGGTAGAAATACTTACTACTGCCAAAGTTTGATATTCCAGAAGAAGTATTTCAGTGATTGTGGAGCAATTTTCAGACTGAGGCTGGGACTTCAGATTTTTGTTAATTAACATTTGTGCCAGGCATCGCCACATTGTACATACAGACTCTGCCCCTGAAAAGTCATCAAAATTATTAAATGAATAAAACTCATTTCTAGTGAAATCTCTGGACCCTCTGTGTGCAAGTGTGAATACTTTCAAGTTAATGTTTCAGTTGAGTAAATATTTCCTCTAAAAATTCACAATAATTTGAAAGTCAAACATCTACTATATTTCACAGTCATGCATAAAGTTACCTCTTATGAAAAGGAAAACCATAAGGGTTGTCCAGATTTCCAAATGCATCGCTGTATGAATCCCACTTTACTGTGATTCTTTCTCAGTTTCTCTCAGTCTGTTTTACCAGTTGAAGTCATGTTTTAAAAGACCAGCCAGTGCAACGTTTACACTCTCCCAAATTGAATTAACCTTCAACAAGTATATGATCGTAATTGCTCTGAAAACATCAGTGTGCATTTAATTAATGTTTGTGTGGGCACCTGAGATCCTGTGCAAACAAGGATGAGATCTGTCGTATTGTGCACATTGTGTGTTCACCTTGTATTGTATTATGCAGAGTGGCTGATATTACAATCATTACAATGGGCCATCAGTGAGGATTAAAAGAGTGTGTCAAACTGGCATGTTGATCTGCAGATGAATGTTTCTTCAGCCGGTGCAGGGGATTGTATTATCCATCTATGTAACTCCAAAACTGAAATGCATTAAATCAGTTCATAATTTCTATTCATACCCATTTTGCATTTGCAGTGTAATAAACAAAGTATATTCTTTATTCATTTATACTGTAATTACTATAGTCTACAGATCACATGCTATGGTCATGGTCAGTTTTATTTATATATCACATTTACAACAACACTAGCAAATTGAGTCACATGCAAGACAATTCAAACAAACCGGATTAAAAAGGGTAAAACAATATGAAAGGGAGGAAAAACAAAGATCTCCCTATATCCCAAAACATTTCTCAATACAGATACAAATTAACATGATAATAACATAAACAAAGCATTTGAAGTCACCTAAATGACCTAGATTTTTCTCAAACTCTATAAGCTTACTTCTTCCTAACTCGTTCATGACCTTTGACCCTTGTCCTCTTTCTGTCTTATTACGACCAGCTCCTTAAACACACACACACACACATTTACAGACAGACTCATTATCACCTCTTCATTGCAATACCACAACAAAACTATAAATCCCTGGTCATTTCAAGTATTCACGAAAGCTTTTCCCTATGGAATCCTGCTGTTGCTGCACTGCCAGTCACATAATGTCAAATCAATTAATCAATCAATAACTGCATGAACAGTTTATGGTCAGTGTCATAATGTGTTTACATTTTTGTCTCAGATGAAACTTCCTGCTCACTTATCTCTCAGAGGAATGTTCTTACCTCACATGTTGACCATCTTTAATGAAAATAATAGATGAAGGAGAAGAGGAATTCTATTTTTGAATGTTTTTGGCCATTGACCTCACTAAAACTGTCCTGTTTTGTTATATAACACCAATAAAAGTGTTAAAATTTGCTCAGATAGCTGTGATCTAGGCCTTATCTCACCTTAGACAATTAAAGTGTACTATTGCTCAGGAGATCAAAAAGGTTCACCGTTAAAAAAAACAAACAAACAAAAAAAAAAACATATTAGAATGGTAAACAGCAGACGGTCAGTACATACTTGTTCCATAAGACCCCTTGACAAACCAAGTCTTACCTGCTTTGGTGTTTTGACCCAAGGGACCTTCAGAATATTCCACAGGTCATAAATTCCTGCTCATTGTCCAATAAGGGCTCAAAGGGAGGTGATTGATATCAGAACCAAGGGGGACTTTGCCTAAGAAACAACCTGCCCGAGTGCACTTCACCTGTCTCAGTACCATCGTCCCGCCTTTCTGAAAGAGATCACAAGAAATAGACAAACAGATGGGATTTGGTGACACCTGACAAACTCAGTCAACTCTGCAGGTAAGTCAAATATGGTTACTTTCAATAGAAGGTAAGTATGCAGAAATATCATTTTAACATTGTTAATTGACATTGTACTTTGAATAGTAAAAGAAAAAATCTAATCTGTCAATTGAACAAAAAGTTGTAGGAGTGAAAGTAAGAGTCCAGTTGACAGATTTGTATTTTTCTTTTACTATGGATCATACCTGGATGACTGAGGGACATTGTACTTTGAAAGAATATTCAATATGTCTATCTCAGAAAAAGTCAGATGATTTTAAAATGTAGAGACAACATTTTGTTCAGTGTTGTTTTAAACCTGGTATATAAAAAAATGCTTACACATGTTAAATACTATTATAATCATGAGTAATGGCATGCAAAATGAGGTCATATTTCCACCAAAGATTATTCGATTAGAAACTAACTGACCGAGCAGTGTAAACATTGAGACAAGATAGACAGATAGATAGTTGATTAAAAAAACATACCTTTTATTTATCAAGTTACCTTAACTTGTTGTCAGCCTCGCAGTTAAGACCCACTGACATTGCTACATAATGAAATCTGCCTCGAGACGCTTGAGCTAAAAACGCTCTAGATCTTTGTTGCTTAGAGGGGTCGTGCATGACTGGGCATAAATTCATGAAATGTTTTGTTAACATTGGGTATGTGGCAAGTTACTGTTCACTCAACATGCTTGTCAAAACTACAGAACATGGTGTCTGCAAAGGAAATAAAAGACAATAAAAAACAGGAGTTGTTCATAAAATTCTAATTATAGACTATCATAAAATGTGATAAAGTGGTACATGTTTCACAATGGCAGTCCTTACAGTCATGTGCCAAAAGGAACTGAAACATATCGATCATGTAAAAGTTTATGGGTACTATTGACTTAAGAACACAGGAGAGAGACATACTTGCCCCTGTGACACTGTTAGATTGTAGTTTAATATAAGGGCAAAGTTTGACATTAGCAGTAACACTTGGACGTGAAAGCTGTTTGTCGGATAATTATTAGCCCCACAAAGGATAAAAAAGATTAATAACTGCATCACGAGTTTGGCCTTGTGCCTAATTAGCCGTAACAGGCCTTACCAGAAAAAGGTCGCGTCAAAGCTCTTACCTGTGTTACTGATAAAATTTAAAGGTGACATAAAAATAACACTTAATACATTTATCTCATCTCATTTTTATGTTTATGATGTCCACTTATGAGCTTTTTAGAATGAGTAAGTTGATAGCTTCATAAATTAATCTTATCTGGTGTGTTTTTGTCTGTACCGCCGGGCTGCTACTACAACACAATTTTCTGAAAGTTCACAGACGGAGTTCAAAGTAGGCCTACAGCATATTCTGTTGTAGTCTGTTGTTGATCTGCCTTGAATACATTGATGTATTCAATTGTGTCAACTGCATTTGGCCAGTGGATAATTTCATCTTTGCCTTCCACCTCCTTTGTCTTCTTTAGGGACGGGTCTGTTATGAAGATGCAGCCACTCAGAGAAGAATCAGTGGTCATTGAGACATGCCACACCACAGTGCACTATCTGGGAAAACTCCGAAACAAGAAAAAGCCTTTGCGCTACATGCTTAAGGATGGCAGGTTCCCCGTGGACTTCAGTACATCTCCCGGGGGCTGGTGTCCATATCTCACAGACATTTTCACCACTTTGGTCGAGTGCCGCTGGAGGGGGATGTTCCTTATGTTTTCCTTGTCCTACATCCTCTCTTGGCTGCTCTTCGGGCTCTGCTATTGGCTCATTGCTCATGTGAACGGAGATGCCAACAAAGGAGATGACGATTTGTGCGTGTACAATGTCCGTGGATTCACTTCTGCGTTTTTGTTCTCAATGGAGACCCAGGCTACAATCGGCTACGGCTTTAGAGGCATGTCCGAAAACTGCATAGTGGCCATTATAGTGGTTACAATACAGGATGTGTTCAGCTGCCTATTGGATACCATTATCATTGGTATCATAATTGCAAAGATGGCTTCCGCGCGCAAGAGAGCTCAGACTGTAGGTTTCAGCAGCTGTGCAGTGGTAAACCTAAGGAATGAGGAGCTTTGTCTGTCATGGCGACTAGGAGACTTCAGAGGAAATCACATAGTGGACGGAATTGTTAAAGCACAATTAGTTCGGCACGTTAAACAACCAATGGCGGGGTCATTGAGAATGGTCTACCAGAACGTTGAGGTAGAGGAACGAGAGGTTGTCCTGGCTACTCCAGCAACTATCATTCACAAAATTGATCATAATAGTCCACTTTATACTTTGAGTCCAGATGATCTCCAGGAGGAAGCGTTTGAAATAGTGGTTTGTTTCACTTACACAGGTGACTCCACTGGTATGCTCCATCAAACAAGGACGTCCTACACACCTTCAGATATCCGCTGGGGGCAGAGGTTCCAGGAAATGCTCAAACTAGGAAAAAAACATTACAAAGTGGACTATGCACGGTTCAATGAGACAACATGGGTCCCAGTGCCCATGATCAGTGCAGAGGAGTATGACAGAGGAAGGCCTTCACTAAACAACAACCAACCACAGCATCAGCAATTTAAAGCAGTGACATGTTTAACCGCTCCTGATGTTATTGAAGTCATGCAGCAGACCTTTTTGTAGCATTAAGACGCATATGTATTGTTTTTACCGTAAATAGGTGTATATGTGTATATTGTTAATAAAATGTATAAATCTTCTAATCTGATTTATTTATTTTTAAAAGCACACAGTTGTTTTCAGCCCTACAGCCCCAACTTGTGTTGACAAAGTGCACTCAAGTGCACAAGTGGTTGCATTTCAATGACACATTAGTAAAAGTAGTAAATACTGTACTTAAATGCAAATTTTAGGTATCTGTACTTTACTTAGTAAATTTTAAAGTCTATACTTGATGCTAAAAAGGCTGAGGGTTTATTTTTAACACGTTCATAATTTGAGCAAACAAAAATATACAAATAAAAACAGGTAGAAAAAACCCCCAATCAATTTCAACAACAATCAGCACAAATCTTTATCAAAATCACTACATTTGAAGCCTTATAAGATCTCAAAATCTGCGCAAAATACTTTTCTTTTTTAATTATAAGATCTCAAAATCTGCGCAAAATACTTTTACTTTTTTAATACTTTTACATAAGTAGATTTTTTTATTTATTTTTTTATTTTTTTCACCAGTATCTGTATTTTTACTTCAGGATTAATATTGAGTACTTCTTCCACCACTGCTTATGGGCCACTCTAAAAAATAGTTGTTGTTACGGCGTAACCTGCTTAAATGCAAACTAAACATAATGCAGTCTCTTTTAGCCGTTGGGTGAATGTTTTCAATGAACGCTCTGGTATGAAAGCCGCGGACACGCGCTGCAGCTCGCCATTGGTCAGTGGTACGTCAGAGGGGTTGGCAGGAGTACACGTGTTTTAAAAGTGTGTCGATGCAAGACCCCAAAAGTCAGTATTAGTGGTGAGGGTGATGGCACCATTCACACCGCCTGGCGGGAACCTCCGTGAACAAAGTGAAAAAGCAGCAGCTGGAGCAACAAGAGAGATTCGCCAAGAGCATGAAGATGCATCATGGATTATATTTGAACAAAAAGCGGAGGATTTCAAAATTACAAGCAGAAAGGTAGGTGTCCAAAACGTATTTTCCCAACTATTTATTGGAGGATTGCGAACGTCAAAATGATGATGATGATGATGATGATGATGATGATGATTATTATTATTATTATTATTATTGTGTTGCCCTAATATTATTGACAGGCTTTCGTGATATGCTGATAACACAGTTGTTGGCATGTGTGTTATAGATATATTATTTATAATTTGATAATTCTGGCAAATATGGACTGTAAATATATGTTTAGAGAAGAACTCCATCTACATAAAGATTTTTAGTATTGATTAATGTAATAACAAATGGAGCCGGTTTATGTAACCAGTTTCCATCTGCATCAGCTGCTGCTGTGGCTTAAATGCAAAACAAACATGCCACCGTTAACAAGCTAATAATAATAATAATGAGAGGGGCAGGGGACATGTATGGACCGGAGGTTTCTCTGTCTTTCTCTGTCTGTAAAACATCTTATCTGAAGATATTTGATGAAATACTAAAATACATTTAGCAGGTTATCATGACTATTAGCACTAATTCCAATCAAAGACTAAGGATTCCGGTCAGTCTTCCTCGTTTGCACTCATTTTAAGTGACCTTTCAGACTGCTTTTGCTTAAAGGATTTCTAATTTAGCTCCGCTCTATTTTAGACCTATATAATAGGTGCAATGCATGTTTATTGCACTGTGAAAAAATACACAGGATGTAGCATGTTTGGTGTATTTTTAATCATAACTTTGCACAGTCAAAACTATTAGGAAATTACATCACGTAGGAAACTTGTGATGCACAGAGTTTCCAGCTCATCTACAAAAAGCGGTTAGGTACAGTATATAGTGTCATTGTAGATCCAGTTGCTCACTGTTGATGTGAACTTGAGCTGTAATTTGACTCAGTTCTCCACAGACCAACACTGTCTAGTTAATACTTACATTAAGAGCGGTAAACACAAGTTCCCACTTTGTCGGCAATCTGAGAACGTAAATATGTTTGATCAGGTCCTAATCAGGCTTGCATAACATATTGTTGTTGTTGTTGTAACTCTACACTATACATACTGTACATGGTAGTGTGTGTATGCAAGTGTCAGGAGTCAGGACAGTGGCTTAAACTTGAGTGTATAATGCATAATTTAAAAAGCAGGTAGCTACGCACACACATGCACTGATCTGCGCTCTTCTTCCACCTAATTATGTTAAAACTCTCTCTCTGTAATTTCCACAGCCCACTTCACTGATGAGGCCCAAATCTGCCATTAAATAGGAGTGACCAACTCCGGATCACTGGGCCTGCGACCCCTGAACCCATCAGGATATAGTCCTGATCAACTCTTTTCTGCTGAAGTTGGTACTGGGATCATTCAAAACTGTTTCTCCAACGCTTCTACCAAAAACTCAGACTGTTTTCCAAAGCAGAGCTGGCTGAGCCCTCCCAGACCGAGGGAATGGGGAGTGTGCGAAGCCACCGCTACAGCATTGTGTCCTCTGAGGAAGACGGCATGAAGCTGGCCACCGTGGCCGTCCCAAACGGCTATGGAAATGGCAACATGAACAAGGTGCACACTGAGCGGCCCCCGCAAAGCCGCTTTGTCAGTAAAGACGGCCACTGCAACGTGCAGTTCATCAACATGCGCGAGAAGGGCCAGCGCTACCTCGCCGATATCTTCACCACCTGTGTGGACATTCGCTGGCGATATATGCTCCTTATTTTTTGCATGTCTTTCTTGCTCTCATGGCTCTTTTTTGGTTTTGCTTTTTGGCTAGTGGCATTTACATATGGGGACTTGGAGAATGAGACTCAAATGTGTGTTTCTAATGTTGACAGCTTCACAGCTGCCTTTTTGTTCTCGGTGGAGACCCAAACCACCATCGGCTATGGCTACCGCTACGTAACAGAGGAGTGCCCCATTGCCGTGTTTATGGTCGTCTTCCAGAGCATTGTGGGCTGCATCATTGATGCTTTCATCATTGGTGCTGTCATGGCTAAAATGGCCAAACCCAAAAAGAGAAATGAGACACTAGTGTTTAGCCACTACGCCACTGTGGCTATGAGAGATGGCAAACTGTGCCTGATGTGGAGGGTGGGCAACCTGAGGAAAAGCCACCTAGTGGAGGCTCATGTGCGCGCACAGCTCCTCAAGTCTCGCACCACAGTGGAGGGGGAGTTCATCCCCTTGGACCAGGTGGACATCGATGTGGGCTTCGACAGTGGCATCGATCGAATCTTCCTGGTGTCTCCCATCACTATTGTGCACGAGATCGATGAGGACAGCCCCTTCTATGAGATGAACAAGCATGAGCTGGAGACATCTGACTTTGAGATAGTGGTGATTCTGGAGGGCATGGTGGAGGCTACAGCCATGACCACACAGTGTCGCAGCTCCTATGTGGCTGGTGAGATCCTCTGGGGTCACCGCTTTGAGCCTGTGCTCTTTGAAGAGAAAAACTATTACAAAGTAGACTACTCCCGCTTTAATAACACATACGAGGTTCCCAGCACTCCTCAGTGCAGTGCCAGGGAGTTAGCTGAGCGGAAATCCAACTCCAGCTCCAGAAACTCTTTCTGTTATGAGAATGAAGTGGCTCTGGAGAAAGTGGAGATGGAGGAAAACGAGGAAGAAGAGGAAGAAAGCAAAGACACAAGGCCGATGGAAACTCTCGATGATACAAATATTGACATGGTGTCAGACTGTGATCCCAACCTGGACTCACCGACACTGGAGGAAAGGCCTTTGACCGCAGAATCAGAAATTTGAAGTTTATGTTGTGATCGCGATGTTAGTATTGAGACTTGCACACAACACTGTAGGTCTTCAGAGCCAATAGTGGCAGAGGGGCTAAATCAGCCCCATGTTTGTACCAAGACCTAAAGGATTCAGTTTAGTGAACAGCCTCAGTAATACTAACCACTTAACAATCTGTGCTTCCATAATTTATAAATGATGCATCAATTGGTTTTAAAGGCTCCTCTAATTACAAATCCACCACTGAATATTAGGTTATTTTGATTAGCAAAGGTCAGTTATAGTGCAGTAATACAATTTGGGGACAACAAATATATGGACAGTGTAAATTAATGATCATTTTTGGAGCTAAAATATAATTTAAAATATAATTTATCACATATTAAACCTAATAGCCTTTAGAATCATTTAAGTATGAGCTCTTGCTATGACAACATTTCGTCCCCCGAGCAGCAGTGTTAAAGAGCTGGTCTCTTAACCATTCTCTGCTTTGATAGCGTGACGCAGTATAAAAGAGTCTGAGACTGATGACATGGACAACATGCTCCTGAAGCTAACGTCGTGTCTAAGTTTAGAATCTCTTTCTCTGTGCGCCTTAACAAACCCTCTGCCTCAGGAGACAAAGCGGGCCACTTGAGAGCTTTGTCTTTTGACTAAGCACACACTTCATTAAATGTCATAGGGACTAGCAATAACACGCAGATCATGAACACAGTACTGTCACTATTTCATGTGCAATACAGTTTAGTGGGACAAGCTGAGCTGAAAAAACAAGTGAATGTCAAGTGAATGAGATATGCTGCTAAGTTACATATTGTATTTGTAGAGCCAAAGGGTGTTCCCTATTTAAGTATGCGTTTTTGAGATTACAAATTCAGTCTATAATGTTTTTCTTAGTTCTAGACAAGCATGAGACTATTGAAGTGTTTTCATAAGCTTTAGTTGCACTTTCCTGCTATATTTTACAACCCAAAGCCAAATGTTTGTTATGTTATAAGAGTCGAAAAAGCTAATTACTAGGTTCATATAGACCTATTTTGTCCCCTTTTGTCTGTAAAATGAAGTTGGTTTTGGGGCAGACTAGGATTCCTCTGCCCTTCTTCTGTGGGTCTTGTCAAGTTGTGTCATTTCTGAATAGACCCTTTCTTTGTCTTATTAACAATGATCAGTTTATAACTATACTGTGTTGGATCACAAATCCAAAACCACTTCAGTCTTACTTTTGTTTTGTTTTTTACTTGGGTAACACACTCATGTAACATCACGTGAAAGTGAACATAGCACTGTTCACTATGCATCTTATCTGCTTAAAAATATTCTCCTTAGGTCTATATTTTTCTACCAGGGTCTTCCCACCCTCCACTGAGAATGTACAGATTTTATATCTTTTGTAAATTAGATTGAGAATATTGCAGTTGTTGAAAACTGTCATGTCTTTGAATTTTTAATAAAACTGAAAAATATCTTTCATCTGTGTTTACATCAGTTTACATTTTGATCTCTTCTTTTCCTAAATCAAGGCATCTGGAGTCTTTCACTGTGGACATGTGCTACTATTCTAATTTGGGTCCAAATTCCAAGCTGCAAACTGTCAGAGCTGGCATCATCATTTACTATAATTCACTAAAGTCAGACTAGTCTAAAGAGCCCAGGTTTTATCAGAGCACTTTGCTGGAAGTCATTTTCACCGTAACGGAAAGAATGCTTCATTTTATTTTCCGAGTCTTTGAATAAACTGTGGAAAAGGAGTGAATTCTCTGATCTGAATTTAGGATCAGGGCGGCACAAAACACAAATGGGTAAACAGTAGCAGGTGTAGCTTCACCTACAATGATACGTGCATTGTGTCATTTGGCCATTTGCACTAATTAAAGCAGTGGTTCCCAAACTTTTTTTTTTTCTTTTACCAGTGACCCCTATTTTACCTGTGCATATGTGGTGACCCCCACATCATTCTCCTGCCTGATAGGCTTTTGTCTTATTAGAAAAATATTAGTTCTTCTGGTTAATAAAGATGTTATAGTAACAGTAATTGTTAGAAAATTCGCACAGGGCAGTTTAGTACCTCTTTTCTAAAAACTCTTGGAAACCCTGAGCATCTTTGGGGACCCAAATTTGGTTCCCAACCCCCAGGTTGGAAATGGCTGAATTAAAGCATGTTATGTCAGATGATGTTATTTTCTGGAAGCCTGGAAAACATCAAACCAAAATATGCACTGAAAAAGAGAGATGGATAAATATAGTATATTACTAGTATGTCATTATTATTGTACAGATGCAGGCATCTAATGCTGCCGGCTTGGTTTTGTCATGATGGGACATTTAGGGAGGAGCTATTGATCAGACTGGGGAAGCAGTGAGCTGATTTGATTTGGTTCTACATAGGAAGTGGGTGCCGCCTCTGGGCATTTTCCACATTTGCCAGTGAAAGTGTCATAAAGTTGCTGCTTGGAACTTAAAAACTATAGTTATTTTAAAGTTGTTTTTTTTTTTTTTTTTTAAACACAACAAGAAATTATATTATTGCAGACATTTTATAAAATCAGTGCAGCAGATTTCAAACTAATACTAATACTAACCCTAATACTTTTTAAAATTTCGCCACTATCATCATGCCGTCTGGGTTTCACCGTCTTTGATAATCTTGCGTGTCTTGAACAGTGACATTTACCTCAACAGATGCTTGCTGTTTCGTGTGCAACAGTTTCAAAGAAGTGGGCAGCAGCACTTCTATTAGTATCAGATGGGACGGGCCAGTGGGATTCTGTCAATGCGAGCGATGACGTCTATCTGGCAACCTCCCCAACATCGAGCTTTTCTGCAGCAGGCTCATCAACCTGACCTTCACATTAGATAGGTGAATAAATACACTGGGAGCTAATATGGCAACACAGTGTCCGATAAGTGTGGAATAAAACCAACATTGTTTTGGGGAAGAATTATGCTAATACAAGAAAGTATTTGTCAAGCTAAGGCCAATATTAACAATCTCTGCACATTGACTGTTGCACTGAAATGTCCCCAGGGCTTTCTGGTCTGTGTCACTCACTGTCACGTAGAGGACATTAATATTATAGGGTTGTACAATCACAGGCAGATTTATTGCGCACAAGGAAGTAAGCGCAGTCTGGACAAAGTCTCTTTAAGTGTATCTGGAAAAGGTGTTATATCACTAACACTCTCTAAATACTTGCTCTCCATAGGCATCTCTGTCAAAGTAAAACTTTTTACTTTGAGCTACACTAGCATGCTAATGTACCTTGTAAACTACAGCAATAGCGATAAAACAAGTGGCATACAAAAAATTCTGACGTCACAATGCAGTCACAAAGCTCACCTTAATCCTTCTTTCAGGAGCTTGCTGTTGTACTGTGAGGTTGCAATTAACTGTCTTAGAGTGACAATGATGGGATTTAATTAGGTAAGCTTAATTATATAATTGTGATAATGTAGTTGCATAAGACCTTGACAAAACTTACTTTTTAATGTAGCCAGTTCCCAGGAGACAAGGACGCATATGTGGACTAAATTATTTGACTTCATTGACAAGACTGGTCCAATCTTCCCGCAGACATGCTTTTTGTCTAATAATTAATAGCCTAAGTGGGTCTTTGGCAGTATCCTGGAGGACAGTATTAGGTGTTTTCCTTTAAAGGGGACATATTGTGTACAATCAATATTTATGAGCTGTTAACCAGGTATTGACCATGTTATAATGTCTTTATACTAAATTCCTGAAAAAAGCATAAAATGACTTCTTTAATCACTTTAATCACTAGCATCACTTTCTTCGATTTTTAACAAACAAAAAAAGGTTTAAAGAAATGAGCTGTCGGGTCTACGACAATAGGCAGGGTTGCTTTCTCCAAATGCTGAAGCCAAAGTTATAACATTACGATAGCTGTGATTTCAGCGTTCATTATCTTAATCCACCCTGTTGTCATGTCTGCTTGTTTTGCTCCTTATGGATAATAATAGTTTTATGTGTTGTTGTTGAACTCAGCTCAACACTTGTAGCACTGCACACCTGCCATCACTGTTTGGCTCTATGGCTGACAGCTGGGCATCCCATGACACAAAGAGGAGCAAGAAGAGAATCCAGCAGCAGGTAGAATATGTTGGCATCTGCTCTGGCCTTTTCCATTGTTCAAGACTGCTGAAATGAAATACTTGGAGTAGGAGTGTGTCACTGTAGCAGCATAACGTTATCTCATGTACCATCACCATCTGGCCCATGTCGAAAATATTGTGTTGACATGAATCCTGCTTGTTATCCAGGGGCAGACTATATTTGTGCGTTAGCTCAGTCGGTAACTGTTGTTATTAGTGCCTCTGACCTTTATGTGATAGCTTTGCTCCTGTGGCCTTGACAGCTTTGAGCCAGGAAACTGAAGTGATAGCTACTTTATCCACTGGATTGGCAGTCGGCACATTATGATTTGGCTGGCCGCACTGTCACACCCCGTTTCCCTTTGTAAGCAAACCACAAACATTTCTCCACTCTACTTATTTGAGCCACCAATCAGCTGCACTTGTTACTTATAATTTGGGTAGACGCTACAAATTAGGAGTGGGTGAAATCATCAAAATTTTTGTTTAAAAATCCTACTCACACCTGCACCTGTTTTTAATGCTTTAAATGGACTTGTGTACTTATTTGTTTTGCTTGTTTTTTGTTTGTATTTTTCTATATTTGAATAGGGCGCCCGTGAAAAGGAGTCTGAGTGCTCTCATTGGGCTTTCCCTGTATAAATAAAGATAAATTGTTGTTTTGTTGCCTCTTTTGCATCCTTTTTATGAGCGGTACTTAGTTTTACAACTCAGCAAACTAAATCAAATTGAAACATTTGCATGGCATAAACGAAATGGCATTTGCAATTTTGTTATTACATGATAAGATAACTTCCCAGGTGTGTCAGTAATGCAATGTGGTCTTATAGGGGCTCTGCTTCTGAATCCTGTGTCACAACTTAAATCCATAAGAAAATACTTAAAGACAGATGTCCCTTCACAAATAGAACGTCTAAAAGACAGTAGGATACAGCTCTTGTTTATGAGAACAGCTGATAGGAAGGATGTATCTGAACTGGGTCCAGCCCTTCACTCTCAAAGGTTACCACCAAACCCATCACTCAGCCAATAAGTCTACACCCCAAGGACCCCCACTTGATCATCAGCACATACTTGTTTATTTTGGTTGATGCCAAGTGCGTCAGATGGTATCACATATAGGCACAAAAATATATATACGCATTTTGTTCATAACATAATTGGACTTACATTTGGGTTACACAGTGTGCTCAAAGAAATCCATTACTCACCAGCAATATTTTGTGAATGGGACATAACTTTTGATCATTCAGTAAAATGTGTTGAGACTGTGTATATAGGCTACTTTTCACCAGTATCAGTAGAACAAAAAGGCCTCAAGTAATGATTAATGACTTACAAGTAAAAGATGGCAAGAAGATAAGAAGTTGGATTTCAATTTTTGTTGTCTGTTGTAAATATTCCCATAGGTGATGTTGAAGTATGTTTGTTTACATTCTGACAGGTTTTATTATTTCTATGTCTCATATTAATTGCCATGTCAAGAAATACACGACCTTCTTGGCTCAGGATAAGCATCTCTCTCCCTTTAACTTTATTTAGTTCTGTAACTCTATAAACCTTTTTAGAAAGTGCTAACCACAAGAGACGGCGAGACATGTTGCATCAGTCAATCACAATTGGGGGGTAGAAAAACAACAGCAGTGGCTCTAGTGGAAGCTGTTTTTATGTCCTTAAGCAAGACACTTCAGCCACCTTGTCTAGTATGAATGTGGTATGTGAGGTCGGTGATGACTGTCAGTCTGCAGTTTACACCTTTTCTCCTTGGCTTTTAACTCAGTTTGAGGCAGTTTTACCATTTGTCACTGTTTATTATGTGTTCTGTTTAATTTGTGTACCTCACTTTTGATCAGCTCTGATGTTGTTAAAGCGTTCTAGAAATAAAGTGGAGATGAGTTTTAAATCAGTCCTTCACAAAAATGTCTTTTCTAAACAGGGAGTAGATAACTGTGCTCAGGGGTGTAGCACCAAATCCTGGGCCCTAGGTAAAAATTATTTTGGGGAGCCCGCACTACATATCGTCTTATGGAAAATGCATATTACAGAGTTTGTGAGAGGCCCCTCCCTACACTGGGCCCTGGGTAAACAGTACCCTTTACTCCCTCAGTCCGATGCCCCTGACTGTGCCTCTACAATTTTGTTCAAATTCAAAGTATTAGAAATTACCTGTGAAATTACATTTCGCTATTTCTATCCTTTCAAGACGTATGCGTTAAAAAAAAAATAAACAAATGCTTGTGTCACTGGGTCGAGTGGTGTTTCCCTTATCCTGTAAATGCAATTAAGCTCTGAATGTCTGGCACTGTGAGATATATGATTTCAAATTCAGTATTTGGTATAAGGTGAGGAAGGAGGAAGACAGAAAGAGGAGGGCATCGGAAGCTTCATGGGCCAACACTGCTGAACTGTGGCACAGGGCAAAACCCAGTGTGCACTTCAGATTTAATTTCCAAAGAATGAGATTAGAGAATCCAATCAGCACTGACATTGAGCCTGGCACCCAGTGGAACAGGACACCAGGGCAGTCTAATCAGGCTGCTGGCCTGCTCCAAACAGATGGTCCACATATCATTTTCTTTGTTTGTCTAGTGAGATTAACTCCTGTTGTGTAGTTTTGAATGCAGCCGCAGTATTCAGTTGTTTCCAGATTTCTTTACTTTTAACAACTGTTGCATGGTTTGTGTATAGTTTTGCCTTGACTGTAAATGTATCACTTATCTGAGTTCTTTTAACATGACTGATTACATGCTATTTTTCACATGCTAAACTGGGTAGGCAATATATTGATTCATATTAATATATTGTTTAAATAATAGGTAATTTGAATATCAAAACAACAATTAGCCTATATTTACAGACACATTGTGAAATTAAGGTTCATCTGATTACTCTGTACTTTAATTAAACTGCTCCATAATGCCACATCCCAAAGTACTCAATGGCACAATGCCAAACACATGACTGTTTAATTAATGCAATGTACACGGCCCACAGGTGTAACGGAGCAACAGCACACTAGTACAGTGGGGAGACCAGGTGAGCTTTTCCATGTTCACTGAGACAAATGTGTAACAGGAGAGTTGCCACGCGCCTCTTAAGGACATGCTCGCACTAAATACATGGCTCAGCGTTACACCCAGTGACTCAAGTAATCAATGCTGTGTCCAGTTGTCTTGACTTCATTCAAAAACAAAATCATGTCACAAAATTTGAATATAAACTAAATGGGCAAGTTCATATAAAGGTGCACTATGTAACTTTTCTGGTGGAGGGCATGCCATCTGCTTGTCTCCATGGAAATGTTATTGCTTTGCTTGCAGTGTTGGTCAGATCTGCAGAAAAGGCATCCCCACTCACAGTAAGGATGCATGTTTTTATAACACAAATTAAATGAGCAAGTTAATTTAATGTGCTGAGCGATTATAAAATGTATTAAATCTAGTCTTAAAGAAATAGTCTTTTCTAACTTATATACAGTCTAATAGCACTTCTGTTGCTATGATACTTTATAGACTGCCAGATACACACTTAAAGTTTCAAGTCACAATTTATTTCATTCTCTTCATCACTTTTACCTGGACATGACCCGGTATCAAAATATCAAATCTCCATGTCCTTGTTTATCCTTGTGGGGTTGCCCAGAGCAGCTGTATAAAAGGCATCTTCTGAAGTAACTGTTGCTTGATCAGGTTTCAACGTTAGGCTATACACATTTCTATAAAATATAGTCACAAAGGTCGCGCTCATTTATAGTTGTGGTTGTTTTGATTGAGCAGGCACAGACTTGCAGATGCAGCCCTGTGTCTCTTCTCACTCTCTCTCACTGGGGACTTGGATGTTTCCATGAGTGCAGCTGGGATCTTCAGGCCTATCCTTGAGGAAAACACACAGAAGGGTGGGGTTGGTTACTTTGGGTTGGGGTGGATTGGGTATAGTAAGATTTAGGTTAGAGGGCATGGGTCCCTTCTTTCTTCTGTCCTGTGGACCCTGAGCCAGCCGAGGGCAACAGTGAAAACACTATTTGCGGACCTCTCTGCAGTGTCAACAGTAACAGGTGTGCAGACAACTTAATTAAACCTCTGTCCTTTTAAATATTAGCCAGGTTCAATCAATAACAACTAACTGTTGCTTTATATCTGACCAATTTAGAAGTAGCCTATATGATCAACATGGCGCTATAAACAATAACTTAAATGTATATCGACCCTATCCTCACATCAACAATCACCAGTTAGTTTAACTTAAAGGTGCCCTAGAGGATCAGCTCACTGGAGGAGTCTGCTTGAATCCATGGAGATTGTTATTACTTAATCTGGAATGTTCTTGAACTTGCCAAGAGCTCAAGGTGCTCATAGTGAGGATACATGTTTTCAAGGTATTTCTTCAATGCAAGATAAATATGTTTGATACCATACTATGGAACATTCCAGGCAAAGCAACATCATCTCCATGGAGACAACCTGGGAGCAGACCCTCTACCAGAAAAGTTACACATTGCAACTTTAAGGTTCAAGTTTTTTACAGTGAGTGGGTGACTGAACTGAAACACAACATGACTGAGAGATAGTAGAGAGGCATTAAAAAGCTTTAGTGTTATTCACACAAGAACTAGAACATTTTAATTTCATCCTTTTTGAAGTATTGTTATTTGAGATTTTATTCTGCACAATTTTCATATTAGAGAATGTTCTGGTGGGGGACTGTCCTACATCTTAACAGTCTGGTCCCTCTGATGCCCTCAGTCTCTGCTCTGTTCATAAACTCGGCGCCCGCCAAAGCAAAACTGTGAAGAGATCGATGCTCGTCACTGATGATGTGCTGGACGTGATCAATGGGAACACGGAAGCACATTTATGTAATCAGGCAAATTGGAGGCAAAGAGGCAAAATATGGACACATTATGGATAATGGGTGAAAAAGGGGGCCGCATTCATGGGATGGTGAGGGGCACTCCCATCAGCTGTGTCTGTGTGTCCAACTGCAGCTGTTTAACAACACATCTCTAGTGCGTCTTCCAGTTATGAATGTGCACGTATCATATTTCATCTTCTTTGGGTGGCACCACTTTTAAATAGACCAAATGTTTTGAATGTCTGGCCCAACAACACACATCCCATAGTGTCCTCCTGTATGGTATGTGTTACTAAAGGAGTTATGCCTGTTCAGCAGTACACAGTCATGCCGTCTATTTATTGCTGAGACAGAAGAGCTGCCCCAAGTTTGAAAACAAGTAGGTTGCTGTAAATGAATTCAATGGCTTAAAATTATTCAACCTATTGTAGCTCATTATGAAAAGTAAATAAACAGCTTTAATGAATTGTGCTAAAGGCCTACAGTTATTGCTTTAATTATTGGATAGCTTACTACACATGGGTGAATTAAGAGATATTTTTTCTGGTCACACATTATTTAAAGGGCCCATATTACGCTATTTTCTGATCTTTGTAATAATGTTGTTTCCTCATGGAGTTGTGTTTTGTTTCATTCTCACATGTTTAACACACAAACCCACTTATTTGGGCTGAGTTCTTCCCTCAAACAGAAAACACTCTGTTCCACCTGTGATGTCATTGTGGTGATACAGGAAGTGCTCCACTGTGTTTTCGAACTCCATAGACCTTCACTAGAATCATTTGAATAATTTCAGCCCTGAAATTGCCAGGCTCAACTGAACAAAAGATAAAAGGTAGCTGTTAACTTAAAAACTCCCTCTTCATGACATCACAAGGTGGAACAGAGCATTTTGAGCTTTAAAGATGCAGACAGACTAATAATAAAGGGTTACTCAAATGTGTGAATGAAACAAAACACAACACCAGGTATGTTTTTGATGAGGTAACAGCATCTTAACATGTCTTAAATCTCACAAGAGTAATATAGGACCTTTAACTGTTGGACTACGCACGAGTGAATTTAAGAGGAATTTTTGGTCACACATTATTTAAACAAGCTTATACTTAAATAATGATATTCTTGTAAGTATAATTTGGCCATAGTTGATGTTATACAATATTGTATAACAATATATAAGAATTGAGAAGTTTACCATAAACACCCCAGCAAATCACTCAGCTACTTCGGTTCTGTGCAGAGGGATATTTTAGTCACACCCAAAACCAAAATAGACTTTAAAATGTTACAAATACGTGGAATAACTTCACCTCTGTCTGCACCCAGGCCGTTGCTTCGATCTTTACATAACTGTTTGTGATTTAACTTGGGACTCTGCCAATAGCTTTGTTGCTTTAATTACAACATAGTTTAATCCAGGCTCAACTATCAAATCTCTAATCTGTTTTGTCTAGGTATCACCTTCAATGTGGATGATGAGACCAAACATGCTCAGACTACAGATTGTTTCAGCGCAAGGAAGCAGCGGTGAAAAGTTACAGAAGTATTGGTATATATAAGTACATTTTTGCAGATTTTTTGCTTTACTGGTTCACACAACATGATCAAAATTCTTCACTGAGATAACTAGCAATTTATCGTTTTATTAGTTCTCAAAATGTGTGAAATACTTTTACTCTTAATTACACAAATTATTATTTATATATATATTTTTCTTAAAGGTCCTATATTACGCAAAATTGATTCTTGTGAGTTTTAAGCCATGTTAGAACGTTGTCACCTCATCAAAAACATACCGGAGTTGTGGTTTTGTTTCATCCACACATGTTTCAGTAATCCTTTGTTATTAGTCTGTCTACTTCTCCAAAACTCAAAATGCTCTGTTCCATCTTGTGACGTCACGAAGTAGTAGTTTTCAAATTAACTGCCACCTTTTACCTTTTATTCAGCAGAGATTCGTGCTTAAATTATCCAAATGATTCTAGTAAAGGTGTATGGAGTTTCAAAACGCAGTGGAGCACTTCCTGTATTACCACATGACATCATAATGTCGAACAGAGTGTTTTCCGTGTAAGAGAAGAACTTATCTTAAATATGCAGGGTTTGTGTGTTAAATATGTGTGAATGAAACAAAACACAACTCCGGGTATGTTTTTGATGAGGAAACAACATAATAACATAGATCAGAAAATAGTGTAATAGGGGCTCTTTAAACAGAATTTCCATGTGATACCTTTTGTTTTAAAATTGTGTAGTTCCTGTAGGCTGTATCTGCACTCAAACACCAACTAACAACATTATTTTTGACTTGCTATCCAGTAAATTGCTAATAGTTGTCCTTCTTGGCCCCTATTCAGTTCAGTAAACCAGTTTTAACCCCACATTTGATATGCCTGGGCCCTCTATGTGTTGCTTGTGAATGCTGCATCAAAACAATAACATTAACTAGTGTCTAACTAGGTGAAGGAGTCTGAAAGAAAACATCAACCAGACAAAGTAGCACCAAAATATAGTTATGTAATTTTGTCATTGCTGGACCAGATATTCTTTTCACCAGGAGATGGATTCACTGCTTTGTCGTTTTGTCGTCTTTTCAATGCAGAGAGAACAGCACCGCCCTAAAGGCATTTGACATAAGAGGTCAGTATGTTCACAATTATAATGACACATTTAAAGAAGACATATTATCTAAACAGAAAAACAAACAAGTATACAAGTCCATATAAAACATTAAAAACAGGTGCAGGTGTGTGTATAAAAGTTTGCTACCAGATTATTATTATTATTATTGCGATTGTGTCACCAGCGTATCCAGTTTTGCTTTTCCTTGGAGTGCATTCCATTTCTGTGAAGCAAAACAGGTAAAAGCCCTCTTTCCCGTCTCAGTTTTGGTGCAGCTAGTCCTTAGCCTTATGCAGTCATGTGATGTGGTATTAAATCTGTTCCGGAATCAATGATTAACAAACAGGTGAAGTATTCTGGCAGTTTTTGAAGTAGTTCCTTATAGATAAATTTCATACAGTGCTGTTCTCTTCTAATAGACAGTGATGGCCAACCCACTTTTTAGTATTAAACTATACATAGATCATGATTTTACATTTTGTTCTTTGAAAACTTGATATTGATCTAAAATTGTTTCATATTAGAAATAGGTCCTTTGACTTCCTGTTCGAAATTGCAGAACTGATAGATGATTCAGTTGTATTTGACAGTAGCAAGCAGCAGATTTTTGCTTACATTTTTTGAATATACTTTTCAAAAAGGGGTACCAGACATTTTGAACCCAACATTTGACCCAGAGTCCGATTTTTTTGTATAACCGCAAGTAAAAACACTGAAGTGGGCGGACATAGGGGGTAGATGAAAACTAACACTATCTGAGCCCTCAAGTATCAATTACTCATACATGCATGACTCAATCTAATATAACTTTGAGTAAGCTTATGATGAGGGAATACTGTTAAATCATCATAAAAGTCGAATTTAAATAATATGTCCCCTCTAAAGCTGCATGTGCACGTCTGTACACAATGTCAAAAAGATTCCACGCTCATGTCAATACGTCTCGCCCCCCCCATTGAAGCCATGGTGCAACTGGAGCTTGTGTGCGTATGTTGCATAAGGTTCTATAGAATCAGTCCCAGTCAAGACTAGAAAGATCTTGTTCCATAAGACGTTTTTGCCTTCCGCAGAAACGAGAGACCCCTTTTTCAACTTTCCACTGCAGCGCGGCCAGTGTCATGTCTCTCTGTAGTGGATACTCTGTTGTAGCAAATGGAGCACCACTGCCACTACTGTCATAAATCTCCTATAGGATGAAAGATAGAGGGCACACACTTGAGTGATGGGCTCGAAACTTTGGTCAATGTCTCACAAATGGGTATGATTTTAAGTTGGACTCGTTCTGTAAGTCATTGTATATATTTAAGACACAGCCAAATAAAGTAAAAAAGAAAAAAAATACATAATTACAAGGGATAAGAAGGGCCTTGAGTTTGAGTCCTATCTGCAGAGTGTCTGTCCCAGTTCTCCCGTGTGTTTTGTCCCATTATACAAAACCTATGGACCAAAAACAGATTAAGCACATACACTTTGTGAAGTGGTCCTGCAATGCTGGCCTGTTTAAAGTAACAGAAATAAACTGACATTTGCTGCGTATAGAATCCATTCCCAGAACAGAACAGTTTTCATTTTCACCTCAGTATCTTCTTTTAACCTTCTCACGATCATCTTTAAAGCATTATTATGTAATGTCTCATCAAAAGGCCTTTCCTAAAAAGAGTGTGTTATGGTTCTGATTCCACTCTAGCGCACAGCATTGCAGCGCAGCCTCCAGTCTCTCTCCACCATTGAGTTTTTTCATCCTGGCATGAATCCTCTATTTGGGACAGACACACTCATAACAGAGTGGGCCTCTCAAAGTGTTTGTCATCTCTGTTGTTAATGTTCACAGCAAGAAAAGCCATCAAAATTCATTCATCTGTTGAATCATAACACCTCCTGGCTACAAAATGGGTGCTCTTACATTACATAATTGTTTAAACAAAACAAGGTAGCTGGTATAAGCACATGCTGGCCACTTTAATAGGCACAGTCTCCTGAATCATTGCAAATAATCCTTCCTCATTTTGTAGACAAACCAGGTTCTCAGGTTATGTCATGAGGTGGATTTGGCTTAGTTAGAATATTAATAATAATGAATTTAATAGAATAATTATACAGCAAAAGGTTAATTCTAGAAATAACATAAAATTTGCATATTTATCTGACATGGGCGTAGTTGGGGACAAGTGTATCATCTCAATCTCTTTTCCGAATCAGATTACATTTCCATTGTACTTTTTACAGCATCACAAAAGAACTTGAAGTGGGTCCCACCACTGTAATGTTGGGGGAGGGTTCAAAAACGTGTGACTTTTTATCTTTAGAATACAGCCATAAAAGCCGACCCTGTATGTGGTTTGTGCAAACATTAAAATAAAAAAAATATATAAAATTGCATCTGTTGGTATGGAATATTTACTGCGGAAACTCCTGATGAGGATTTAACTGATTTTAGTCATTTAACATCCCAAAGAAGACATCAAAATAAAAACACTATATTGAACATCAAAGCCTTTATTTTTTGTCTTTCTATAGTTCAAGTCTGTTGTTCCCACCCCTTGAAAGGGTGGTGTATATAGAGTAAAGGAGTAAGAGGTAGAGCAAGTGTTCCATTTTCATTGTGATCAGCGTAAAAATTTACACACCAAGGGAACAGCCATCTGAAGACGGCCAGTAAAAAACATTAAAATCAGCAGCTTCTTGGTGGTGTTGCTAGCTTTCCCTTATAATTCACAATCATAAATACTCCTAACTCTGTGATTTCAGGTGAAGGTCCCAGTACAGTGTTGAATGGGGCTTGGTACTCCACCACTCTCTGAATACTCTTTAAGGGGACACCTGGATGTGCCAATAAGCTCTGCATAGTATGTGTGGGCTCATGCAGCACAGGCCATGAGCAGGAGACTAGTCTATCAGAAGCCCGGGCAGTGAATCCAAAAGTGTGGCCACAGAGCACACGCATGTCATGCTGCATTAAAATGGACCAATACCATCCACTCTACCACTCTCTTACACTGCCAATGACCAACAGTTACATTAAAAAGGAGATAGTATTTACATCTTCAACACATAAATTACTTCCCTACCATACTGTATAAGGCATAATAAGGTCTCTGAAAACAGTTATGCAATCTTAAATGTAAGGACTAGGCTGACTCCAAAAGTTGAACAAGGTAAAGGAAATTAAAGATAGATGTTGAAAAAATAAATCAAAAAGCCCAAAACATATGCAGTATTTCACTGAACAATTTACAAAAATGGCACAAAAAGCTGCAATACCTTCAGGTAGAAACTGTGGACGCACTGGAGCTGACAAAAGCTCAAAAGCAGCACTAAAGCTGAAAAAGTAATG
>KN476793.1:8622-65721 GCA_000787095.1 Periophthalmodon schlosseri | reverse complement strand
TCACTTCAAGTTCAAATATGTAGGTCGCTTGGCATGCCCCCTCTCAACAGCGCGAGACCAGGGAGTGGTCAGGGTGTCCCACTGTCCAAAATGTGACCTGTCATTGCCACTGTATGGCATGTTATGTCGCAGTCCAGGGACAACTACAACCACTGCCCACTCACAAAACCAGATCCCTGTGATGGGTTCTGATAAATGAGGCCCTTATTTGGGCAATTCACACGAGTTGAAGATATACAGTATCAAAAATCTGTATAATGAAATAACATACAAACGCATATGCAAATATAACTTTCACAACATCATACACAAAAACTAATACATTTGCAGATGAAATTCAAAAATTAATAAAATAAGTGTCACAGGAATACATGGCCGGCTCTGTCCATTTTGAAAGGGGGCAGTGTGGGACAAAAACAGAAAAGGAACAGAACAAAACAACCAAAGTGGAGTTCATAAAGTTGTAACTGCACACAGGAAGCTTGGAGTGGAGCAAATCTCTCCAGTTGAGTTTGGCCGTAAGTTCATATCACCACTCCAGTGCTGTCCATCAGTCTTTGGGTCACCCCTGGGTATGGTGGGTGCATCAGAGTTTGTCATTCCAGTGAGTTTAAAAAAGGTAGGTCATGGATGGGGGCATGGTTTCGGAGAGGGGCCTACCCCATCACAGGGGGTGGAGCCCAGAGGCAGCCCATCAGTCATCCAGGATGACCTTCACAAACCCAGCCACGTCTGTGTCTTTGGAGTCATGCAGGGTGAAAAAGGGATGATTCTGTAATGACAAAAGGTATAATACAGAATTTAACAGATGAATACAGTCAGCATTACACTTTATTACACAGTTCTTATACTATTAAAAACGTCTTGTTTAAAAATGGACACAAATGGCTATGTATTAACAGGTAAACTGTCAAAGAGTGACCTCTAGTGGACAAAAACAAATATTTAGTACACTAAAAGAAAGGTTAAAAAACAAACACAAACACAAACACAAACACACACACACACACACAAACACACACACAAACACACACACACACACAAGATACTAGATGTCATAAAAGTAGCTTACCATCAATTCTGTATAAGCAGGTCTCTCATTTGGCTTTTTTCTTAGGCTGCAAAAACAGAAAAAAATTATTACAAAAAGAGAATTGGGTTGTCAATAAAATATATACAACAATGTATTTTAAAATGGTGGACAATTTATTGTAGCATTTACTGCAGCCTTGCCCCTTGGATTAAACAGACTACAACTGCCCCCTTCTGGGCACTGTGCATACTGCATAGTACTGATAAAGCAAGAGTTTGAGGCTTACCACTGGGAGATGAAGTCTACAAACTCAGGGGAAAATCGGTCGGCAGGCAGCTGTGGAGAGGGCTCGTCCACCACTTGTTTGAGCTGCTGGAAAGGGGTGCCCCAGGGTTCATAGGGAAATTTCAGAATTGCCAGCTCAATCTGAAAAAAAGAGAAAGAAATTTTGTGTTGTAGCATAATGATTCTGTCACATCATTGATTCATTTATGTTGTATGACTCACTCACCATTGTGATGCCCAGACTCCATATGTCTGATTTGACACTGTAGCCTTTCTGGTTGAGGTCAGGGTTGATCCGTTCAGGCTGAAAACAGCAGATATAATGTTGAAAACTGGATGTTCAAAGGAGGCAAGAAAAAAAACAGGAAAAAAACTACAGCAGGAGGTATACTGAGAATTGAAATAATGGTCCTAAGCTAAAAAGTGAGGAGCATTTCCACTCCACTGACTTACCGCCATGTACGGCTTGCACCCCGCATCCATAGTTTTAGCCACAGAGTCCACCAGATGGCCACTGATGCCAAAGTCGCACATTTTCACTTGGCCTAAAGTGTTGATGAGAACATTTGAAGGCTTCACATCTGGACACAGACAATGGGGAAAGAAAGCAGCGTAAGCCATGTGTAAAAATGCACAGTGCAGTTCTCAGTTTGCTCATTAATTACCTCTGTGTATAACGGACAGATTTCTGTGCAGATGCTCTAATGCTTTGACAATCTGTGGAAGAAAACACATGTCTCAGCATAAAAAAAACTTGTTCATTAGCAAGTTGTGAATTTGGGCATTTTTTGTGGCTAGTTTCAAATAATTGTTAATGCAGAAATGGTCCATAATTTTTGTACTATGACTTACTGCTACATTGATCTTGCCCAGAATGTCCTCTGGGATAGTTTTGCCCTTCTCCAAAACCTTTTTGTAAAACTTATCCAAAGATGTGTCCATAAGCTCCATACAGATCCAAACATCACCCTGTAATTTTCAAAAAATATACATTATAATTTTAAACATTTTATACCAGAGAAAATAGGGTAAGTCCAAGCAAGTGTCACCTCTCTGAAGAGTGCCCCATAGAAGGTAACTGTATAAAAGCAGTCTACTGTCCTCATGGAAATATCCAGGTCCATCAGAAGCCTCTTCTGCTCCAAAGTGTTGACTGTGGCCCGAATCCTCTGTCAACACATACAATACACTGTAACTGGTTCCAATGTGTGATTATTGTCAGGTTTTAGAAACCCGCAAAGCATAAGCTAATGAGTGTTTTGCACCATACCTTGACAGCCATAATAACTCCACTGGGCACATGTCTCATCTTGTCCACCACTCCGTAGGCCCCCCTCCCCAGCTCTGCGATCTGCTCCAAGTCATCTGCCTTCACCACAAAGTTCTGGAAAGCGCAAACAGGCATTAGAGTCGCGTACATGGGGCCGAGCACAAATAGACTGGGTCGTCTCAGGAGAACATAGAGAACAGAGAGACAGTTTTACCCGGTCTCCAATTGTGACACAGGCCTTGGAGTCGAGATCTCGAGGGGGTCTGCAAAGAAAAGAAATAGTGTCAAAATAATCTTTGTATTACATTTCTTGTACAAAGTGTTCTGATTTTATTAGTACAGAAAACAATCTGTTAACAGAGCTTCACCTCCACACATACCAAAGATGTATCTGAACAAGTTCAGTATTAGTTAAACCTGAATCATGTTTGAGTCTGTCTTTGAGGAATTCAACCATTAGTCATAATTCATTAGAGAAGCCCTTACGCTGTAGCGGCTGGTGAAGGAGGCTTAAACACTTCTTGGGCCAGTTTCAGCCCAGGGTTCTTCTTCTTCCCTGAGGGAACATTTAGAGGTGAATTGAAACAAAACAGTACATACATTATTATTTTCTGGCTCTTCCGTCATAACTGCTTGAAATTTTCCCCTGAGCACAATTAAGGTCAATGAGTCCATCCATATTTATAATAGCGACATCTGGCCGTTTGTTTTTTTTATTATTTGCTTATAAAGAAAGGACACATTTATTTAAACTATCCAGTTTATGACTATGTCAGAGAAAGAGGTTTATTGTTGCCAACATCAACTATTAATAGCCAAGCCCCATTCTAAATACAGTAACTTCCAAGAATAACTGAAGTTATATTATGGACAATAGACCCACACAAACCTTACACCTACTCAATAAAATGCTGTTTGCATCTTTGAATAGAGTGCAAAGACTCATGTTCAAAGACAACACTGCTGTAAATTGCTCTGCTTTGGGCTCTATGTGAATCAGTGACAGTCTCCCATTCATAAGAGTTAAGCCACAGCCGCTGGAACTTCCCACACACAGATCCTGCTTCTGGACTCATAGCATCACGTGGGAACACACTTTAGCACTTCTGCACATAGAAACTCATGCTTAGCATGTGTGCTTTAGTTGCCAACACCTGCTCTTATTGCATAACGGTGCATAGGCAAAAACACTGCAGTTTAAACTAAATACTGCTAGTGTAAAATGATGCCGAGATAAAGAGATAAACTGTACCAAGCTCTTTGCCATCTCTCATAAAGTAGGTTGGTGTTTGTTAATTCTGAGTCAACATTACTGTAGAGGAAGTGTGATTGGGTAAACCCCTCATGGGAGGCAAAGGAAGTAGTTTTACTGAAATCACTTGGTTCTTGGTTGTCACCACAAAAGCTGACAGACATGTCCAGTTAGCGCAGTGTCTGAAAAGAGGCCACAGACAAGACCATGGTGCTCTCATGTGATCAGCAGTGATTGAGGTGTGATTTACACACACATGCGCAGGCAAAAATAGACCAAGCTTTTCCTCTGCGTGGGTTTTAAAGGCGAGCAGTTGAGAGCTTCCGATGACCTGACAAATAAGACGGCCTTTTGTTCAGGCAACAAATCCAGAGTATCGCATGAAAGGCTGCAGCACAAAACAGCTCACATACCACACAACCTTTTAGCTGCAGAAGATACAGACACAACAATGCTTTGGGATGCAAGGTAAATGGTTACAATAAAAAAGTGGCAGAAACAATCACTGCTGCTGCAAAGTGCTCAGTATCAGACTACACTGCTTTGGCGGGTGCAGAGGGGTGACCCAGTGTTCAGGACCGAGCACATCAGCTGAAAATACAACTGTCTGGACACTTTGGGAAATATGATGTCACTTCAGCTGGCGTGCAGGCCCCTCTCTGCTCCTGTTAGCTGAGACCAGTTTGATTTCTGCTTTATGCTTACTAGAAGATTCTGAAATGGAGCCTGATAAAACAGAGCAACTCTGTGCATGCAGTAGGTGCATGCAGGATATGTCATTCAAAAATATTTCCCATTTATTGAACAGCTTTATTAACGCCTGTCATTTTCACAGTACTGGCATCCAACTGCAATACCTTAACACTGCAGAAGTTGAAAAAGAATTTAAGGTCAACAAGGTTCATCATTTTACACTTAGGAGAATTGCTTTTTCTCTGTGCATGAAGGAAATAATAAACATGTCAAAATCTGAGGAACTAATGCATAGAGGGTTTATGCAATTTCAAACATGTAATGTTAATAAAACAAGCAGTGAAACTGTTTATGCTTTTGTTCATCAACTAAATAAGGAAAGTATTTTGAGCATGGCAATACACACGTAATGCGAACAAGAATTTCTGGATTGTGCATGGGATCAAAGTGTCAATAGCAATGTGGCGAGTCACCATCAGGAAGCTCCAGCCTTTGAGCAGGTTCTTATACAGACAAGGATGACTCATGGGCATATAATCTTGTGCACCACCCATCAGAGCAGTTAGGAAGAACCCAATCTCCAACATGTCTCTGCAATATCAGACTTAAGGCAGCTATGACTTACTGCATAGTGCATACAGTACCCCCTCCCTCCTTGACCAGAGGAACTGCTTGATGAAAACACATTCACATAAGCTAGGCCTGCTTTGATACAATAACAACTGCGCAGAAATAGTGCTACAGCTCTGCAGTCTGTGCTTGCAGCCAGTCAACTGTCAACAAAAAGCAGCGGCTGCACCAGCAATTGGTGGTGCAAGTCAAAACATGCCATGGTAGGCCAAAGGCTGTGATTGCCGAGCAGCACGCAGCCAATCTACTGCGCCCTCTCAAAACAGTGTGTACTCCTGGCCATGGTAACGCTAGTATGATTGTGTAACAGCACCAGCGGTGAACTTGAAATGTAAATTGACATCATCACGCTCGGAGTGTGTGACGCAGAGGAAGAACCTTGATTTTTCCAAACTATGTTATTTTATTTGGTCCAGTGCTGTACAGTAATTACACAGCAGAGTCTCAGTGGTGGAGACATGACCGTAATAGCACTGTTACTGGTCACTGCTGTGTTAAAAGGCCATTTTCATCAGTGACCCATCATAATAACATGCACCAAATCTAAATATGCTTGTACTAACCTTTGCAACACAAACGATGAGTCATGATGTCAGCAGACATACACCTGTTTCCAACCAGTTTATGAACAAAAAGATGTAATATCAAGTGCTCCTCCAACAGTTCAAATTAATATTGTTTGAATGCATTGCGCCTTATTGCCAAAATGATTTTACCCGTGGACAAGTTCTTGCAGCTTGGCATAAGTCCTGTATTGTCCAAAGGCGCTGCTAGCCACTCACAGGGAACTTTAAACCAACACGTTGCGGTGGTGAATAGCATGCTTCCATTTTAACATGTTTGTCAAAGATTTCGTTAATTAGACCACGGGGGTATCATTTTAATACAATCGGACTGGTGGGGATCATTACATGAAGCAGGAAAGACATGCTTGCTAGCTTCTTTTCCTGCTCTCATACATGCAGCTTTCCACCTGGCAAGGCTACCATTTCTTCAACGGAGCTAGCTAAACTACTTCCTCGAAAACTGTACCCCGTTATTTAATGTACGTGCATGTCTATTTTTACAATAATGTGCGTTAGAAGACTTACCTCCTTTGGACAGAGACATTTCCCCTTTGCTTTGATGAGGGGGAAGGGAAGCACAAAGACTTTTGCCTTTTTCTACTCCCTCCCTCCCTGCATCTACCCTTACACTCGATCAGGATCGCTGGCTTGTCGTGCAAAACTAGCAGCGATTCAAGAGAAGATCTGCGCGCTTCTTTGCTGTCCACTCAACCCAGTCCCCAGCCACTGCCTTTAAAAACCGTTCAAAAGACAAATGCACAACTTTAAATCAAGTCAACGCGAGTTTAAAGCTAGAAACAGTTTGATAACAAATCCTGCACTTTTAGGGTGGCCAAAGTCTGACAGCTGAAGGCTTCAGCGACGTAATGACGTACTTCCTGAATGGACGTTGGCATGCTGGGATATGAAGTGTTGTGCTGTTTTGACATCTGTATTTTTTCCCTGTTATTGTCCTTTCACACATAAAACAAATAATCCTATTAAATAATAAATAAATAAATAATTATCGAAATACAAATTTTCTTTTTTTATTATTAGTTACAGTACAGTGGATTTGCTGAGTACAATAACACAAATATATCAATAGAAAAAAGCATACATACTAAGTAAAATAACTACGGTAAATGTAAAGGACATCAACCATTTACTCAATTCCTCCATGTTTGTGAGAAAAAATATCCTAAAAGTAGGCTGCAGTTGGGGGCAGGGCTGTTGTCATAACCAAAGTTGTAAATACTAAATTCTAGGTCAGAACAATTACATATGTCATATTGCATAAGGAAAAAAATAAATAAGATCAGAATCTTTACCTAAAAACAAATGCAGTGTTTGCTGTTGGATGCATCCCCACTATGAGTTTTATGATGACAATGAAAATTATTTTGAGCCACAACACACATATCTTCAGAGATGGAAGGCAACAAAATGCACTGATAGACAAAGATGTATTAACGAAGATCAATGTGCCGTGATATGAGTGGACTGCATGCATGTTTTTGTACAGTTGGAAATAGTAAAATCAATGGTGAGGTGGTATTAGCAGAGGTTTACTTTCACTTTCTTGACACCAACAGAGTATGATAGACTGGTTTTATTACAACATGCAGAAACAAAGAGCTGTCAATTAGATACTCAGAGGCACGGCGTTGGAGGTCTGCATCCACCAAGAAATCACCTGCCTCTTCTGTGCTTTGGTGAAAATTGTAGACATGACGCACAACTACTTTTCCCTGCTGTTTGGTCATGACCATAACTGTTTTCTGGAAACTCACTCCGGCAAAATCTGGGCTGGATGTAGCGGGTGTCACAATGATCCTAGGGCGACCCCCATCAGTGCGAGTTGGCTGCATTGCCCCCAGTTCAGTGTAGGTGGATCTTGCACTGAGTGGCAGCCAACGCGGTGAAAAAAGAGCATTCCAAGTCACTCTTTTGTTGGAGTCATGGCCACTGGGGCCCAGCTGGGTCTGAAAACTGAAACTGCGATCGTCACGGGTGGGGTTGTTGATGACCCAACTGGACCCCCAAGAGGGCGACAGGTAGTTACGTGGGGTGAACAAGCTACAGTTCACGTCAAAGTACTTGGCCAGTTGGATTGGCGATGCAGAGTGGAACTGGAAAGCGAGATAGAGGAGGTCACGGATAGCTTCATAGTACTTTACAAAGAGGGGGGATTGTTTCTGCAGGCGGAAAAGATGCTGAGGAGGAATCATGCCATATCGGATAGCTCTTAGTGCACTTTCTATAATGGCACTGACAGGTTGGTTTAAGTTTATCCAGGCCTCTACGGCTTCGAACAACTCAAGTTCATTTTGCAGAATGAGATCGGAGCGTTGGAGCAGAGAGAGGAGCAGGTCTTCACTTATAGAGCCCCATTCGGCACTCTGCAGCACTGATGACAGGTTCCAAGACAGGTACTGCAAGCAGCTATCCCGCAGGGCTGCATCTCCAATTTGCAGTGCATAGTTGTACCAGCTGACCACATGGCCTGAAGGGGAGTCACTGGATAGATGTTGGGTCATGTATTGGGTCATTCCCTGCTGCAAGGCTCCCACATGGTACTTACTGGCCAGTTTGTGCAAAGCAATAGCCTGTTCAAGTCGCACGGCGATGTCTCCACAGTAGAAATATCTGCACACAACCAAAATGCAAAGGTTTATTTTTAAAAGAAGACAAAAAATCAATAAAAATGCTAAAAACAGATGCTTAGAGATGGATGTATTTAAGCTTGTGAGTCACAGAACCCACATTGTTGAAAGGTGCTGGTGAATCTGAAAGAGCTAGAATTGTGTAGAAACATATATTTAACTTTGCTTGGGAACTCATATAATACAGAAAGAAATGTATTCTAAGCAAGTGTATTATTATTGGAAAGCAAAAGTGATATAATACATCCCACATAAGATTGAAAACTTGCATATCTAACTGTAATACCTATAGTGTAATAATAAAAAGTGTCTTCCATCGGAGTGCTCAGGCAACATGCTATTTAGAGCCTTTGTAGTGGAGCACTTTCTTCTACATAAATGTGGAATTTTTCTTTTGGTCTCATTTTGAACACCAAGTGATGGAAATTTGAAACAATTTAGGTGATACTGAATGTCCCATGAAACAGAGGAAAAAATAATTGTGGGGGTGCATCCTATGTGGTTTTCCTAGTATGTTTATTTTTACAGCAGACACACTGACATTAAAATACATCTGTAAAAATAATTCTCACCTGAGGAACTTATCAAAGACAGCTGCACAGTCAGGGGCCTCCCTCAGAACCAAAGTGCTGGAGTTTCGGGAGAGCAGCAGGTCCTCGAACACATCGCTCTGCAGACTGAGCACCAGCGAGTGGGACTGCAGCACCTTCACCTCATCTGTGTTGATGGTCTGCACCCTCAGAGTCACATCACTGCTGTTCCCGGAAATGAACAGGTTCTCCAAGCGCTGCACCAAGCTCATGGAGTGGTTAAGGATGGTGGCCCCACTGTCTAGCGCTATTTCCGGCTTCAGGGCAGCTAGAAAGAATAATATATTTTTTTAAATAATATTAATCTTTGTGACACTATTATGCAAGTGCTACTTTGTGTGTAAAAAAAAAAATCAAAATCCAATATGTTTCTATAAAGGAATGAATAAGAGTCATGTTAATTGCATGTTATATAGCCCTTGTCCATGCAAATTTAAATAAAATGTTACATTACATTAACACACCAAGTGTAAATACAATATAATAATGAATACACCATCCCTTCAAACAAAAAGGAGCAAGTAACTTTTGGTCCAGTCCCCAGCCTGCATAAGTGGAGATGATTGCTGGATTCAAAGGATCTTAAAATCTGTGTGTAATGGAGATGCAACTCACCATTACACTGGCAAATATCCACAAAAAGATATGATGAGGAATTCTATCAAACTTTTGAGCTGCAGTTCAGTTAAGCAAAAAATTAAAAATAGACCAAACTTTTGAGTGGTGGCTGACTCAGAGAAGCATGTGTTCTGGAAGAAAAGCCTGAGCTAGCAGCACCACAGCGTGCGCCACATACGGAGAATCACACATGAAAGCCTTTAGAAAGACAGGCTGCACTCTGCCACAGCCGCTGTCAGCTCCTCTGTGGCCTGGGATTAATGAGGGGCTGAGGGGGTAGGGGCTTCATAACGGCACCACAACTCAGAGCCCCCACATAATCTTTTTCCAATTAACCTACCTGAATGTTCGGGCCAGCTAGGGCTTTCATTCATAACTTTTAGGGAAAAAAAAGATAAACTACAACAGAAAAATTACATCTAAGAGACAGATTTGTTGAGCAGATGAAACAGAGTCTGTCTGATGATTCTGTCAGAAAGAGCAGGGAGCTTCTTTTCCCTTAAAATATCACAACGAATTGCAAATGACACTGAAGAAGCAGAAAAAAAATCTGAATGACATTTAAGAAATAAAATTCAAAGTAAAATCCTATCACCTATGGTAAATTATCACCAGCATTCATTTATTTCAAGTGTTAGAAGATGATTTTTGTAGATTTTCCTTTTTAGAGTTGCGTCTCGAGTCCAAAGTGTCTGCTCTCTTTAATGGATTAATGGTTTGGTAATAAAAATCAGAATTTGGCAAGTTTAAATGTAGCATAGGCCATGTTAATATAAAGTGATATTTGAATGCAACTACTGTTTCATTTGCAGCCAGTTCTTTACGGTGTCATTGAGCCAGACAAACTGGGAAGCAAATGCACTTGGCCGTCTTTCTGTAGACAGATAGATGAGGACAGGAAGAGTGGAATAGATGCATTTCAAATAAAGTACCCTTAGGCTGGGTTACAGTTCTGACAGTATCAAGAGAGACATGTAAAAACAGAACAATAGACTACATTTCAGAAACATACAAGTGATCTTACCTGCTTTGACATGGACGGAGTTGATGCTTAGTGATAGGAGTCCCATTAAAACCACGGCAAAACACCATGGTTCACTTAAACGCAACATATCTCCAAGAATTCCTCTGCAGGTATTTTTCTCTTCAGTTTTGCTCTTGTATTTCTTTGACAGTCCCCAGCACAAGGGTATGTTGCCCCGTATATAGCGCTCTGCTCCCTGTCCCGCACTCTTTATGTAGGACGCTGGCCTTTCGTGGAGCATCTCACAACCCCACAGACGCCATTGATTGGTGGAATCTGGCAGGGGCGTTGCTATGGCGACAGCTTTGATTTTTGAATTCTTTCCCCCCCTTTTGGGTGCTACATGGCATTGATCATCCAACATCACCAGGTCTGGCAGAGAACTGGAATTTTTTCTGCATTTCAAAATAAAAGAGTAGAATCTTTTAACACCTGATGAGCACTAAATGAAGACACATCATTTCAAAATAAAATTACCTAAAGAAAACTTTTAGTGGGATTTTGCTATGATTAGTTCAATCTTAACTGTTAGGGCTATGTAATTACTCGCTTTATTTCCTTCAGATTTTTAATAAGGGTTTTCATTTGAAGTAATTAGAAGCCTTAATAACTGCGGCTAACCGCAGTCAATCACATTTAATAAACAGATCAAGTGGCAGTTTTTGACTCAGGGGCAATTACTGCTCAAAAGCCATGTTAATTTCAGTAATGGAAAACTAATTTCATTGGTGCTAGGTTTTCCCATCCATTAAACATGAGATAGTGTTTATGTATTCAAGTACATCAGCGTTTTACCAAAGAGGATATTAACTGTCATTGTAAAATAAAGTTAGTAAAACATGTAATTGGTAGCGAAATTAAATTTGATGGAGTAGGGTAAGGGTAAGTAGTCCATATAGCAGCCTCAGGGTTTGGACAGTTTTAAAGGCAGCCATTAAAATTTACCCTTTATTTACCACTCAGCACACATTGATCTGCAGGATATAGGTCACTCAATACAGAAATCACTGTTATATCTGAATGTAGCTTTGATTTTGTGCACGCAACAAGGGCATTAGTCCATTACAAATATTGATATGAACATGATCCAATATACAACATGTATATAAAAAAATCTAGTATGTTTTGAATAAGGTTTATAATGTCAAAACCATTCACAAAGACTAACCTAAACAGCTGCTTGGAATAACTTGACAGGATCTCATGAAGCTGCTCTTGTAGACTACTGCAGAAAGTGACCTCAGCTGGTACACTGTAAAACAACATAAAAAAGTTGATGGTCATCAGACAAAATAAACAGTATTAACTGATCCTCAACCACATAAAAATGAAGCCATCTTTCATACCTTCATTTGTTATTAAAGGTGTATTATGTGACTTTTCTGGAGTAAGATTTGCCACCCACTTGTCTCCGTGAGATTGTTATTGTTTTGCCAAGAATGTTCCACATTATGTCATTGACTTTATCCATGTCCATGGAGACCTCACCAGACCAAGTTACCGATCAGTTCTGTGGAGAGATGACCACGCTCACAGAAAGAATGCCGTTTTTTCAAGGTATTCTACTAGCAATGAAACACCTGTAATTGAATAAATGCTAAATATGATTAAATACCGTATTTTCCGGACTATAAGTCGCACTTTTTTCATAGTTTGGCTGGGGGTGTGACTTATACTCAGATGTGATTTATATGTGAAATGTATGTTTTTTTCCTTCATTATTATGCATTTTTTGGCTGGTGCAACTTATACTCCGGAAAATATGATAAATATGATAAATATGGTTAATGCCATGCTGTGGAGCATTAAAGGCAAATTTGCACTGATAAAAGCAGGCGTCTTAATCGAAATTTGTGTTGAATATTTTAATATGCACCACTACAACCGATAACAATATTGTATGGGATTTCCCTATTTACAGAATTATTACTTCTTGTATTTTATTTAATTTATTAATCTATTATTTTATACATGTACAACTTAATGGATAAATAAATTAAACATACAATGGAATGTCCGTAACAGACACACTAAAGACCCATTAGTGCATAGATTATATGGGGGTGTATGCCCTTCCCTAAGGTCCAATACAGTATTTAATTATCCATCAGGACTAACATGAAACGTGCTAAAAGTAGCTCTGCCCAGAGCGAGAGATCCATTGAGGGATTGATCAGCCACAGGGGGCAGCATACATACCACTATAAACATGTGAAGCTGGCTGGACTCTAGGTGCACGGGTCTACAAAGGTGCCTCCAATGACCCTTTGTAATGCCACTGTCCCACGCTATAGGATGGCAAAAAGTCAATCGTCAGACCATGTATGTATATGTACATTATTTAGTTTTATTTCCATTACTTAACTAGCTTTATACAGTACACAAATGACACCATCATATAAGACGCATTGTATTTTTCACAATAAATGTAAATTATTATTATTGTTCTTCTAATAAGCCAAATGGTGGATACCTTTAGTGACTGAGCCAATGAGGACCTCCTAACTGCCTTTATATTCTATTTTATAGTTACATATGAGTTCTTGCTCTTTCAGGAACACTTGTCCTGCATGAGATACCTATAGATAAAGAAAAAAGTAATATTTGCAGAACAAGAACTAAAGTTTAATTTGCCCCTCTTTAAATGAATGTTCAGTCAATTTTATGCAGCATTTTTATTCATGACATCTCCTGCCAGTACTTTGAAATGGTGACTGCTTCTTTGAAATTCTGGTGTCGAATGTGTTGATGAATCATGTAATAAGTAAATAAGATGGCATTAACACAAATTTTTGTACAATTTTTAGTGTGATCATTTCGATGCATATGATTAAAGTTATTTTGAGCTTTTTGGAATCTAAAGCACTGATGTTGGATGTTACATCGTCACATTAATACAAATGAACAAAATAGTTATATGCTTAGTAGTTTTTGTTTGACCTTACTGAACATGAAATTAATATTTTCCTCTATATTATCAGGGAGTTTGTCATCAATCTTTTGATAACAACTTAATCCACTAGGGGGCTCTCCAAACTCTCCTAAAGCATTGGTCCCCCACCGCTCTAATGATGAAGGCTATTCAGATGTAAATAATACCTCCATGAAGCCTCATCAAGTTTTGTTTCCTTTGACACCTCAAGCTACAGTAATAGGCCAAGAATGAATTAGGCGTATGCTCAGTTACTGGAAGTAATTTAATCACACGTCACGTGACTGCTTTTAATCATCAAACACAGAGCGCTAAAGTACGTATTTAACTCAGTTTGAGGTTCACAACAAGGCATATTGTGCATGGATTATTTCAGAAAACGGGTCACTGTGCTCTGTGGGGTGAGTGGCTCTTTTGTTAGGAGTAAGCTGCATGTACCGCAAATAATATCAATCTCTATGCAAAGCTGGAAAACCACCGCACTGGGGTTAGGAGAACAAGTGGAAAGTAAGGCAGGAGTTTGCACAGTTACAGCTGCCATGTTACAATGACCAGAGTGCGCACTCTCTGGATGCGACGCGAGGAGTTGGTGATAACATGGTTCAGTGGCTTCACAGCGGGGGGAAGGAATAAACAAGCTCAGTTTGAACTCTTTTGGATTTGAATGGACGAGACAACGCGCTAAAACTTCCTACAACTGGAAAATAACAAGTTATTGCTGCGGAATAAAAGATCTTTATCAAGTAAGATTCAGGTCCCTGACCAGGCATAATTGGTTTGTTAAGTTTGAAGACTAATTATTTCTAGTACAGGCTATACGTAGCCTACTGCTAATAAAACAAATTGAATGCTAACCTACAATTAAAAGACTTTCTATTTGGAGTCTTACCTTTTTCTACATTGATTTTGTCCTGACCAACTTTGTCTTAGCCATGGACTGTTTATATGATCTTAGCACCCATTTGCTTATGCCTTGTGAGAAACTTGTACAGAGTTCTAGTTGTTGACTGCCAAGTTTCGATTCATAACCTGTTGATTTGATAATGTATTACAGAAATTAATAATTTATATGGGTAGAAAAATAGTTTACACTTTAAGTTAATGCCAACTCTGTCTTTTCAGCTTGTATACAGCATCAGGAGTGACACCATGAGTTCTACAGGTTCTCCCAAAGGATGTGGCCCCAATGTCAGCTCTGTGTACTATAACCTATGTGACCTGACCACCATCTGGGGGATTGTAGTCGAAGCTGTAGCGGCTGGTGGCATTATTACCTCAATTATTCTGTTCATCATACTTATGGGCAGCCTACCATTTACAAGTGACAAGAAGCGCAAACGCATGGTGGCACTGCAAGCTGGTGTTCTTATCTCCACTTTGGGACTATTTGGTCTGACATTTGCATTCATCGTGGGTAAATATTCCACTACCTGCTCAGCTCGGAGGTTCCTATTCGGCGTCTTGTTTTCGGGATGCCTTGCCTGTCTGGTGATGCACGGACTGTGGCTTGCCCTGCTCGAGAGACATGGAAAAGGTCCCAGAAGTTGGACATTGTGCTTTGGTGCTCTGGGATTATGGCTGGTGGAGGTCATCATCAATACAGAGTGGCTGATTCTAACTGTAGCTACAATTCCCACCAATGCCCTCCCATACTTGTCCTGCATCATAACCAACAAAGATTTTGTCATGTCCCTTATATATGTCATGGTTTTGCTGTTGGCAGTGGTGATAATGGCTGCCCCATCTGTCAGACACAAGCACATGCAATGGCGCACAGATGGAGCATTCATTCTACTAACAGGTCTTTTTACATTGGTAATATGGGTTGCTTGGATAGTTATGTACCTTTATGGCAACGGAACTATTGGAGATTCCACATGGGATGACCCAACCTTGGCAGTAGCAGTGGTGTCCAACGCTTGGGTGTTCCTCTTCTTCTACACCATCCCAGAGATCTGCCTTCTGACCAGGGAGGATCCAGACCAAGAGCAGCCCCCTGATGGAGAGCATGTCTGTCCCGCCCGGAGTTTGGCATATGACAACATCACCAAAGAGGTGGACGAACCAGCACAAAATGTATATCTGGAAAACAAGGCATTCTCCATGGACGAATTTCCAGGTATAACATTATCCCTTATCAATTTGACAGGGGCTTACAGTTCAAGCTATACACGTAGGACATTCTGTAGTCAACCTGATGGCAATGTTCCTGCTTCACTCATTTATAACCATTCATAAATGTATATTTGGATTGTTCATAAATGCATGAAAATAACACATCTTATTATTTTTTTTCTACAGAAACATCAAAATCACCATATGGAGCTTTTAATGGTCAGTTAAGAAAGGCTGTCTACCAGCCTACGGAAATAGCCCTTATTGCTAAAGGTCTAACTATGGTAAGTGGGCTTATATTATCTAGCTAATTTAGCAAATTTAGCTAATTGTGTTTTTATTTAGGTGGATCAAGAAATCAAGATCCCAAGAGCCAACACCCCCAGTTTAAATCCAGGAAGCAGCTTGTTGTCCCTTCCATCTCAGGAGTAGTCCATGGCCTTACATATGTGTTTATGTTTTAAAGCATTTAACTGCATTAGTAAATATATTATCATTTGCTAGTTGCTAAATTTTCCTTAGATCAAGTCTTTGAAGTGTTTGTTGCTTCAAACATTTTGCATTTCAAATAACTGAAATGGAACCCTGAATGTGTCGTTTGAAGACACATAATAGAGAAGGTGTAAAACTTTATAGTTAATGTAAATGTTGCATGCATAGTGTATACAAATTGCACCACTGATTTACATGTGCGTGTTTTCTGCCTTTAAACACTGAACAGTAAAATGATACCAATAAACAAAATAAATAAAATAAGAGCATTGTCCCCAGTGGTACATTTTGTAATTTTGCAAGCTAATAAGGTAGGTTACTAAAATGACACAACTTAAGTGAGTATCAGATTGGGGTTTAATTAATTCAACCAATTTATTAAAAAGTATCATCACTTTTTGTCAGGTACTTCAGTGTACATAAGTCAGGGCAGATGCAGGTGCAGCAGAAGGAAAATAGCCATCTCAGAAGCTGTCTGAAAAAAAATTTACTCCACCATTACAGGCAACTGACAAGGAAATTCTCACAAACTGGAAACACAATATTATTAAGTTTTGCAGTGTGTTACGATTAAGAATAGACAAAACAGAATCCTGCAGACATCATCCTGTGTATGCTTAATAGGAGAAGCTGTCTTGTGCACATGCTTAAATGACCCTTCAGTTACCTCAGGGAACCACCAGTCACTGGCAGCTGGTCCCTTATGATCCATCACCGGGACAACCGGGGTGGACAAACAGACAGAGCTGATTATTTGACAGGTCAATTCCAAATAAAGACCAGAACTGGTCTGAGTATAATAATGATTTTACATTATAAAATATTAATATTTTATGCATTATGTATGACAAAGAAAAGCGTGATGACAAAATAAATACATGTATAATTCCCTGAAGATTTCACTCTCTGTGTCTAATTGTGTCAGGCTTCAGAAACCATTTTAGAGAATACTGACTTACATAATTAACAAACTGAATAGCAGTTTAATATTTGAAATAAAAATATGAACGTTTACTTCCATCCACAGTTGCAGTTATATGCCCCGCTTTATGCAAAACACTGCCCTCTACTGGATAATTATAGGCATTTTTAAAAAGTTCATTGCTTTAAACTGCGCATTTATGGACCAATGACATTTACTTACCTACATAGCGGATCAACACAAGTCTATGTTTGCAACTGCGATGGTATCACATTTAGCAAAGCTGTTGCCTGTTGACGCTAATGATTTCCAGAGAGTTCATGGTGTTATTTTGAATAGAAGTCATTGAGTGTTGAGTGTGAGATTTTTTTTGTCCTGTAGTTGTTGCTTCTGTTTTTTCATATGCCGATAGGCCTCCACCACTCGCTGTCGTTCTTCCTCCATGATTCTCTGCCTGGCCATTGAGGGTTTGGCTGGATCTGAAGCTGCTTTCTGACCAAGCAGTGAATTCAATAGTAGATCCTTCGAAGACTTCTAACAATTTAAAATAGATGAAAAATGTTGCATTACCATTTAATAAATATTGTACAAATGTTTATTTTAGACACCAGTAAGCAGGGGTAAAATGAGGAAAGGACTATACTAACAAACCTTTACAATAAAATGAAAATTGAATATTGTTCATTAACCCATTTTATATTAGATTCAATGCACTAACAATACTGACGTTACTATAGCATCTTATGTTTTATCTAAAAGCAACTCGTACCTGGGATTTGTCCTGAGCTTTTCTGGGCTTGACAGTAAGAGAAGGTGGTGCCATCGATACTTCACCAAATGGAACATCCTCTATAGATGAAAACAAAACATAAATGAACTGATCTAATCTATGTATGTGTGTTCTGGGATCTTGAGGTTTTCTTCTTGTCAAGTATCCAAGGACATAGGGTGACCGGGGGCTTTTAGTCTGGTTGTTGTTGTGCTTGAGATTACATGTACAATGTACAAATAAATGACTAATAAAGTATTAATGAAAATCTTAATTTCATTACCTACAAACATTTCTTTTTCCAACTTGGTTTCTTGTTTGTCTAATTTCTTCTGCTGCATCTTCAATACTCTTTCTTTAGCATACCTGATAAAAAGACAAGTTTGTCCTTGAGTTGAAAGAACAATTCAGATTGCAGACTAAAGACAAGAGACTAAGGACTAGAGATTTATGTTTAAATGTATATAAAAAGGTGAAAGTGGACCACCTGATGACTTACCTCCCACCTATCACTTTTTGAATCTAATATTTATAAAAGGATTGCAAGAAAAAGATGATTCAAAACACACAAAAATAGTCATACTTACTGCTTCTTTTTCTCAGACTTGCCCTTGTCTGCAGGTCTTTCTTGTTGGTCAGGATCGAGCTCAGGCTTCCGCTCTACTTGGTTTTGGCTCAGGAAGAGGACATGTCTGGTGGCTGCGTCCATTCGCTGCAGATAAGCCTTTTCACTCTCCTCCTTTCTCCTTTTGAAGTGTGGGACAGGTATATCGCCACCACCCTCTTGTGGGCTTTTGATCAGTGAGGCTGATACAATATGGACAGAATAATCAGTTGTATTTTAAAATCAAGTATCACATTGACCCTTCTAACAGCAGCCTACCTTGTTTCAGCTTTTTCTTTTTACGTGGTCCCAGCTTCATCAGTTCTTTACTTCTCATAATCTCCCTAAGTCTAAAGGGAATTTGTTTCATGTGGTCCTCTTTGGCTTTCTTCACGCCTTGTTTCATCTTTTTACTTCAATACAATACATATTTCAAACAAATATTTAAATATGTAGACTATTACACGTGCACATAATCAAACGACAATCAAGCTGTTGTAAAATGCTATAATGTGACTCCAATGTGAGCAACAACAAACAGTGGCTAACAGCTAATCGTACAGCTAGGCAACAGTCTTTTATTTACTTACCTTAGTGCTTTCGATGTTTTGTCAGTTTTTTTAGAAGAAGCGATGACATTGTTGTTCTTATTCTTCCCCATTTTCTTCTTTCTCTTATAAATGTAGTTTTCACATAAACATTAAACACGTGGGCTAGCGGTTTAGAACTACCACTGGACACAACTTCCGGTATCCACAATCACTTCAGATGTCTTACTCTGCACATTTTAGGGATGAAGCACTCTGCACATAGGCTATTTAACTTCATATGGCTTCTGTTTGCATGTATTAAATATTAGGCTCCGTGTTACCGTTGTTAAAAAGCATTTTGGCATCATTTGCAAAACTCAATTCCCTGTCAGAGTAACACAGACCAAAAGACGATCTTTGTCTTGCATTTTCCGTTTTGAACACTTGATGTCAGTGTTGATTTGTAATTAAAGCCTGGCCATGACACTTTGCTTCAAGATGATAGGTCTATATTAAATGAACTGCATCCCAATCTGAACATCTGAATGTTGGCAATACACATAATACCCCCTTACAAATCCGGCCTCTTTTCCCCTGAAACGCCTGACTAAAATGACCTCCAGTTCAAACTGAAGCTGTTTCTGACCCTTTGGAGTACAAACTAACGGCTAATTATAAGTGGGAACAAGCTATACACGGAGGAACATCAGATTTTAAATAATCAGTATAGCCTTTTTATTTGACATGATTGCAGATTTAGTCTATTTATCATAGGCTATGACTGTTAAGTAGCCTAGGTCTATAATATGTGTGGTGTGTTTCAAACTTTAGTCATTTGTTGACTTGATTTCTTATGTCAGTGGCTCAACTATTCCGAAAGTGGCATTGTGAGGCACACAAACATATAGGCCTAGATTTATTTTGGCTACAGTTAAAACATCTGGCCTACAAGACTTAACCCTGAAATGTATCTGAACTAGGCCTACCCCCCATTATGGGAATCACATTTGCTTTAATGCACCATCTTCCTGTCCATGAAGGCCTTTTAATGTTTATTGTCTTTTAATGGCAATGCATGTATTAAATAATATTTATATACAATAAATAAACATCTTAAATGCTGTTACTTAATTAATATATAATATGAAAGTATACATTTTTAAGTAGATTCATTCATTATAGGCTATAGCTGTAGAGATTGTTAGATCCAGTACACTTTGGTTTAGGCTTATAGTGGCCTTTACAAATAAATAATGTAAGATTACCTAAAATCCTTCCGGTGTATTTCAAACTTTAGTGATTTGTTGACATTATTTCTCAACATCAGAGGCTCTAAAATGTTCTGAATGTGTCATATGACAGACTTATTTTGGCTATAGGCAAACAGTCTAAAATGAATAAGGCTGTAGTACTAGTCTTCCTGTTCAGAGACAAAATGAGGGTTAATGACTTCACGTGTAGTTGTCATATGGTTCATTCTTGTGTAGATTATGAAGACAACGTAGAGCCAGGTGAGCTGCTGTGTCTTGTGTGAGGCACACGAGAGGGATTACACTGAGGTATTTAATGCACTTCAATCTGAGATACTGCTGATGACAGGAGAAATGGGTCTGCAAGCGTCTTCCCCACTGAGAAAGCCTGCATATACTGGACACTGTGGGGCATATCACTGTCTTCACATAACATATCTTTAACTATTTTCAGTGATGCTGATAAAATTAGATTTGAGTAAAATATGTAAATATATTGCTGTAGATGTGTGCAATGTGAAAGGGCTGCACATGTTACAGATTGCAGGACATCGTCGGACAGCGTCATAATCCCCGCACACAGAGTATAAAAGAGCTTCACCGACTTATCATTTCAGGAGAGACACTACGAATGACTGAACCTACTACACAAGGGGTAAGTATCACTATTCAATCTGATGTTTAGCTGCATTTTGGTTTGAATTATTCAAATCATCAAAGTATATTTACTAACAGGCACTTCATAAATAGCACTTATTTGCAGACTTTTGTAAAGAAAATGTACCAAGTAAATTCACATTTATTTCAGTACCGGTATGTATATTTCAGTATGTGTAAAAAAACATGAATACATAATTTAAGTTTTTTGTTAATTCTCGTATAATTTCATATTTTTTAAGGTTCATAATGAAAATTTGGTCATGTGTCCTTAATTTGTGATTTTGAGATGAAAGGATTTGACGTGTTGTTGATGTTTGTAAACGTCACTGTAATCACACTACTTATAATCTGTATGTGATACATTGATTAATACATTTTAAATGTTAGTATTTGGTCACGAAAAAACATCTTTTTAAAGTGAACTATTGAATATTGTACATATTTCTTCTCTCCATATCTCAGGCAAACAACATGAGTCTGAATGTGCCCAAAACTGAAGCAAAAACAGGAACTAAAGTCCCTCTCAGAGCCACAGGTCCCGGATCCCCCCGAAAGGCGGCTCCCAAATTCAAACAGAGAAATACCCGTCAGTTCAAGAGCAAGCCCCCTAAAAGAGGTGTCATTGGGTATGTCACTTTTGCTATTTCGTCACATTTTGTGCATTGTTTTAAAGGTAGTTTGTTCTTTTTAGTTTTGGTGAGGAAATCCCTGGAATGGAAGGTCTGGGAATTGGTAAGTGCCAAAATGCTTTTTTCCACAAAGTATGAAACATCTGAACATTGTAAAGATTAATTTATGTTTTCTCTCTCAGACATCACTGTGATTTGCCCATGGGAGGCCTACAGTCATCTGGAGCTGCATGAGCTCGCACAGTACGGCATCATTTGAATCTCACAACTTGATCTTCAGTTCAGTTCAGTCCATGTTTATGTTTGTTTTACCAAATTGTGTCTTAAAATGTTGAAGATCTCTTACCTACAGCACATGCATCTTTACAGTTGTTCAGCTGTCACCAACAGAAATATTTTCAGCAATGTAATATAGTGTATTAAATATTGTGTATATGCAGTGTATATTCTTACAATTGTATTCATAGCCATTATATGCTTCACCAAACGTCTACTGTATATTGTACCTGAATTAGGCGTATTTATTTTTGAGTTAATAAAGAATGTCTTAGTACTTTTCAAGACAGATTTGTGGTAACTGTCCACATTCGAAATCAGTGAAAATGAAAGCATTACCAGCAGATACATTTCACAGTCCTGGCATGTAATAGTTCCTTGCATAGGACTTGTGCCAGTGTATACTCTCTATCAGTCGTGTAGTGATAAACAGAGCCACCATCTGGACTCCCAATACCACAATGGCCACAGTCCCGATTAGGCCTTCGTGTTGTTCGATCCAGCGGGATATGCCTCCAAGACACCCCCCCAGGAACACCACGCTCTGAGCCGTGAACTCGTCCAGCGTTTGCGCCCCCGCCCCACACTGAGAGTTCCACACCGTCCCGTTCTCCAGAGGGTCCACGCAGCAGGTCGCAGGTACACCGCAGGCCAGCACTCCGGGCGCAGAGCAGTTGTAATATCTATAGGAAGAAAATAAGAGTGTCACATCACTACAATTGTAAACTCAATTTTAATTACAGGGAAAAGGTCAGCACCAGTAGCTTTATTTTTCCCCACAGTCACACAATTGTTTTAATTTAAAAAAAAAAGAAAAAAATTCTTTCCATATCCATATTATGATCACATTATTATACAGTTTAATCTAAGTTACACACTGAATAATGGTAGTTTCTTTTATTTTACAATGTTGTCTATACTATTTGTGATGGAGGTCAAGAGAGAAAAAAAAAACCTAAAATTTTTCCCAAAACAATACCTGCTCAAATGAGTATCTAGTTTCCAGACTGGCTTTAGTATTGATTCAAGCCATATCTGTGTTTTACTTTACAGCCCTAGTTAATGGTCTATTGTGTTAATGAAATATTGTGACTATCATATAGTTTTAAGGTTCAACTTCTAAAGCTCAGACACTGTTTCCAAGGAAACCACACAACATATCTTATCTATGTTACCTCTGAGTTTTTAGAATATGTGCACATCTGACTATTGGTGTAATTCCCAACTCCACTTAGGTCTCTATTCAAGAATGTGAATAGTCTTCGTTCCTTTCCAGTACATTCATTTCAGCTTGACAAGATTTTCCTCGACCTGCTGAAGTACTAATGACTACAATATTACTACACCTAAGTACTACAGCAGGTGCTATGTTGTACTTCTCCAACAAATTACATTGGAATTTTACAATATAATCGCAATAACAAAATTAAAACTCTCTAAAATGTCATTGTAATACTGCAACTGCCCTAAATTTCATTAAATTGGAGTCACAGTTCTCTTCAGTTTTGGAGAAAAGCATCTATTTACTTCCTACACTGGTGGCAATTATGTATGTTTATTTATTATTTTTCTAAGATGATGTAATGGTCAGAACATTAAACAGTTTGAAATAGTGGTGTAGCGTGAGAAGAGACATTCATTAAACTCAACTGGATATGGGCATAGATCTCACAATGCTGAGGCTGGTAGCATGGTCGTTTGAGTACTACCCACAAGGCATATTAACTACACCCCATTTGTCTGTCTTTACTCACATATTGACCTCCCAGTCACGGTAGATGTCTGCCCCACAGCACTGCAGGTTGCTCTGTATCTCATCCACTATGAACCTCAAATCCAGATCGTCCTGGTACCGCACCATAGCTGCCAACATCCCGGACCGCAGGTAGTCCCCAATCTGATCCTGTAGACTGTACGCTAAAATGGCCACCACCACCTGAGCTGTGATGAGGGCCAAGACCACTGCAGAGAAGACCTTGAGTAAGCAGCTGTTTTCTCTTAGAGCACCCACACATCCGGTAAGACAAAGCATAAACAGCAGGAGCCCTACAGAAACTAACACCAACATGGGGTCCGTTCCAATGCCTCCAATCTTCTCTTGGGCAAACGACTCTTTACTTACGAGGCCCCACATGCCCAAGCCAAGCACAATAAGGCCTAGGACAGTGAATAGAAGATTGCAAAAGAAAAGAAAATATTTCAAAAAGTAGTCCACTGCAGAGTAACGATAAAAGGGTTGAATTTTTGTGTTTCTAATCTTCTGTTCAATATTAGTCCCTTCTTGGTCTGCGTTGTCTTGAGTATCAATATTCCCGTTTGCTGGACCTGCCTTAAAACACAAGGTAACACATTAATTGAAATATATATAAATACAAAAACCAAAACAAAACAATACTTTGATGTTTACCTTTGGCAGGAGTGGACTGGTCTCATTCTCAGTGGACTCTCCCTTCCGCCAAGGAAAAGTGAATTTTCTTGTAAACTTCCACATGGTTGCTGCTAAAGTGAGATGTGTATCCCTTTACAGTAGCAGGAGGAATAGCAGTGGGGATGAATGCAGTACATAAGGATAACCTTTGCTACGCAGGAGGCAGGGAGCATGTGAGTGGTGTGTAGTGATGGAGCACTGAGGCCTCTGGCTGCGGGCTGTGGGATTTCAGCATCATGTGAGAGTCACAGTGTAGGGGATTAGATATCACTCCAGTGCACTCCAGCCTAAGAAAGTTTAACAGGGGAGGGGAATGTACTGTTCAGTAATTTGACATATTCTGTTACACACTATGGTTACATCATTACTACCAGTACCACTGCAATTGTTTAAATATTAAATAATAAAATAAAATTGAACAATTATATTTCGTAAAAATATGTATCATTATAAACAATATAATATAAAAGTAATTATAAGGGCAAAATTATCATTTTAAATGATTTTCTTTCTAATCTCGTATATTCAGTCACCTTGTGTTGTCAAAATAAATAGAGAGGGTTGTGTCAAGAAGGGCCTGTGATGACAACAGCAAGCTAGGCAGAAGAAATGTACTAATTCAAGCTGTGTAAGCTAATCAATACATAGCTCCAAAAAGTTTAATTGAAGTATTCTGGCTTACCTCTTCCTATTTTTCTGTATGGAAATATCACATGTACTTGTGACAGGCTCTGGTCCAGCTATGATGAGATGGAATTTATTGGGTAATTTGAAAAACATCTTTTCCACATGTATCCTCCACAGGTCTGCTCCGGTATCTTCAGTGGAAACACTGTGTCGAACAAAAATGCTTCATGGGGCCCTGCTCTCTTTCAGGTGAGACAATAAAGAGCGGCATAAATAAATAGATGCAATGCTATGTTGTGACCATTGGGGGGAACCAGAAAGACAGACGTATTCATTTCATTTTATTGAAGATTTCAGCATAACTTACTATTTTGTTTAGTTTTCATTGTTAAATGTATGAAAGTCATTGATTAAGACTTGATTATGCTCCATATGAAGAAATCCTTTACATTCACCTATGCTACATCGTCCATGCTCTAGCAGCATACGGCTGTCTACAGTTGATGTGAATGACTAAAATGCTTGCAGTATACAGTATAGATTTTAACACACGGTTCAAAGTACATATGTGCATGTAGGAGAACAGGAAGCGCAGCGGATTCAATAGGAGACCACATAAGGACTTCTCATTTTGTCGTCTACTGGTCTCTTTTCTGACTGTACTGGTTTTTACTGCACAGAAGCCAGCTCATATTTCTGTCCCATTCATGAGATCTAGAACCTGAACTAGATGATTCAAAAAGCAAACTTCATTCATAAAGTAACACAGCCACATCTTTATCTTTACCATAATTTTTCAGCACTTACAACTTACAACAGCTTCAAACATACTGATATTCTTCTTCTTTATTGCAGACAGTGAATGCTTAATGCCCATGAGATAAAACCTGCTGCAGATGTATGGGACATTTGCCCACTCGGACTCACCTCAGACAGCTCATATATCATCTAAGGCTCTGCAGATAAGCAAAGAATTTAGCATCAATATCCACCTTCAAATCAATGGATAATCAATTTCAGCTATGACCAATTGTGACATCAAATGTTTAATTTGTATTTTTAGCAGACAAATATACCCTGTAACACCCTAGACAGGCCAACACTTGCCAGGATGTCAGTTATATTGAAAAATATTGTGCAGTAATCCAAACTTGATTGAGTTAAGAGTAAAGGACATTTTAGTTGAGTTACAAACTATTCACAACTCACAATGGAAAAGCAATATTTATGGCAATATTTATTCAATTAATGAATTATTGATAAGATAAGATATTCCGAAGATATAATAAACTGTATTCATTAAGTATGCACTATGTAACTTTTCTGTTGGATAGGCCGCCATCTGCTTGTCTCCATGGAAATGCTATTGCTTTAGCTGGATTGTTCCGCTGTATAGCATTTAATTCATCTCCATGTCACAACACAAGTGACACCACCAGACCAAGTTATAGGTCAGATCTGTGGAGAGGCTAGCCCACTCACAGTAAAAATGCCAATTTTTAGGAAAAAAACAAAAAATCTCCTGAATAAATTAAATGCAAGATAGATATGTTTAAAGCCATGCTGTGGAACATTCCAGGTTAAGAAACAGGTCATGGCCCTCCACCAAAAGTTACAGCACCTTTAAAGCACACCAAACTTGCATTGCAGTAAAATACAAATTTACTCTATTTGACAACCCCTGTTTGTCAACTGCATCATGTTGTTGTGCAAAGCTTGTAGGATTAGATCATCCTTGACTGGTTTAGAGCAACAAGAGCTGGCCTGCTCTGTGATGGTCCAGATGCACAGCACATTGTATTACAGTAGGGAGTAAGAATGCTCCCCTGGAAACAACACCTCTACTGGACCAGGACCCATCCAAGTTGCAGTTGCAACATACCACTCAAATCAAATTAAATGTATGCAAGTTTTAGCATCTACATAGATTATAGAACCCCCCTTTGGACTGTATATTTAGATACTGATCACAAAGAGAAGCTATGTGCACATTTATTGTAAAGGAGGAGTATATGTCACCGCCTTTTTTGCAGAGGGAGGTGCAGGACAAGTGTGCTATAAGAGAGCTTAAGTCCAATATTTCCGTGTGACATTGTCAGTGGAATAGTGTGGGATTTTGAGTTTGAGTCTGCATATCTATGCACAAGGTAAGAGTAAGATTCGTATGCTTTTGGTATACAATGTTTTGTATAGGCAATACAATTTTGTTTCAGATTGTAATGCAATACTTAAATATTTTTACTGAATAGATATTTTGTAATAAAAATCTATATTATGGGCCCATTTAATAAAACATGTTAACAATAGACTAACCTATATATGTTTATACTATTATAAGTTCTTCAGGTTGTGCCTAAGCATATTCTCTTCTTAGAAGAGGAATGGTAATGGTCTAATGATAATGATTCTATGTTTTATTGTAAAAAGGATGTTGAAACTTGTGATCCTGACTGGGTTCATCACAATGTGTGCATCCCAGAGATGGACACAAGAGGCTAAAGGTGATATGTTTTCTGCAAATAATTATTTCTATATTCAGATAATCGTAACCACGTCCATTCTGCATTTCTAATTCAGGAAAGACATGCTCAAATTTGACTCAAGTGTTGGACAACTGGAAGTTTGCAATTTTAAAACATGTCAAGGACATGCTGATAAATGACCATGTCTCTGTTCTGCCTGAGTACAGCCGGTGAGTTGGATCTATATTTATATGAACCAAAGGATTACGTTACAATGGGACTTTTACGTTAGTGTCTGATGTGAAACTTCTTTAGAAATAACAGCATTATCGAGTTTGCCAAAAAGTTAATGAAAAACATCTTGTGCTCAGATTTTTACATGATGATGGTGAAATTGTATTGTGTAATAGTTTTGACTCAAAACAGAAATATAATTATACATCAGTTAATGCATCTGTGTTCATTTAAGTTTGCCTATGACCTAAAATCAAAACCTTTCATCATCCTCACCCTTTGCATGTTTGTTTCCAGGATTCAGCCTCTGTCTCTTGCCCTTGGGGACCTATACACACAGTTTAACAGACTTAAAGAGGAGCTGAGGGGGCTCTCGGCCAATGTTGACAAAGTTGAGAGTGTTGTGGATGAAATCAAACATGGCCGACTCCTTCCTGGACATCTCTATCAAAAGGGCCCTCCCAGCACCGGCCTAAGACTGAGGGCACAGATGAGGGCTCGAGACAGGCCCGGGACTGGAACTCTGCTGAGGAGAGCAAGGAAAAGAGGCACCAATACAGAGTAGTGTAGTGTGTCAGAAAAGTCAGAAAAGATATATGAGTGTCCTGAAATGTCCTATATAAATAAAATGTATAAGCATGTGTTATTTATAAAAAAAAAAATGACTCCTGTCCATACAGCTAAATGTATAACATCTGGAGAGTGAAATATGAACAAAGCGACCACAAGATGGCAACATTTGTGGTCCCTAATATCATTACACAACAATACTAAAGTTTCCTGGTGTTACCTGGATGACAGTCAAAACACATGATTCCTCTTTACCATCATTTAGGAACTGCAACATATCACATAATTGTCTATATCTGCTTAAAATTCTATTGACTTACGTATCTGTAGGTCCCCATGTTGGATCCATCAGTAGGTGATTTTGGTGTATCTCCAGATGAGTGCTGCAATGCAGAAGATAAAAGTGTCTAGTTAGAATAGCAAGGACGTTTGATAATATTAGTACAATATGTTTTTTTTTATATCATTGACATACGCAATAAAAATAAAAAAAATAAAAAATCAATGAGAAATTATACTTGAACTTGTCATAAACTTATTAGATTTTAAATCCATATTCTTGTCCAGTAATCATTTTAAAAATGCCTATTGGAAGAATTTAAGGGGAGTCACGAGGTTTACCCCAAATTTAAAGCAATGCTGCCCTCTAGCGGACAAACGCTTTCAACTATTTCAAGTACGAAGTATAGCAACATTGTTTAAAATAGACTCACAATTTTAATAACATGTAGCTGCCATATGATAATTCATAAATTCATATTTAGACAATGCAAAATTCACCATGGTGTGGTCACAACGTGACACCAAACACTACCCAAATCCTTCCCAAATTTTGCAGTCAAAACTGGAATTTATATCGGAATTTATGTCGGCTGTCGTCCAGAAAAAAAGTAGGTTACTAATTAATTCTATATTACTTGAACAAGTATTACTTGAACTAAAAAAGTTGTTTTTCTCCGATAACTGACACAAATGCAACTCACCAAAAATAATTTGGACACGCTTGCGTAAATTTTGCTAGTAGTATGCGGAAGCGCACACAATTTTGTCTTCAAAATAAAATTAAAGATGGGTAAATTTATACAATTACATTTTATTTTGAAATTGCTATTTGAGAAAAGTCTTGAAGTCCATTCAATCTGACAATGGTGCAGTTTGTCGCTTAGTCCTTCTGAGGCAAACCCAACCTGTAATGCTAATGCGCATCTGTGACCGAGGTTCTTCAGTGAAACATTTCTTCATTAAATCTGACACGTGAGAGGACAAGGTGTCGAGGAAAATGGAACCCGCTGTTTTCATCTTTCTGCTGACCAGCTGATGTGTACAAGATTTTGGTGGCTCTCTAAAAGGTGGGATGGAAGAAAACGCTGCGTGCCCAATCACCATTCTGTTATTCTGTCAAAAAGGCGCGCTCAAAACTGGAATTTTATTTTGACCTTTTTGTGTCCAGGCTACAGCTGTCTTCTCCGACGCGCCGAGGAGGAGGAGGATGCTCTATGCCCCACATGTGATTGTCATGTCTTCAGCCTTTTTCAATCCCAGCTTTGCCTTCAGCTCCCACTTTGATACAGGTAATCACACAACAGTAAAAATAAAGCCAGTGTATTCGCCGTATCTATTGAGATTTGGTGCCATTGTTGTTAAGCCTACCTCTGTGTGGGTTCATGGTTTTAGTCAGCAGCAGTTATTGTTCCCAGCTCCTATATAACATGTATGTAGAAAACATCATTGATAAGGAGACATTTTCCCTGTCTTTGCGCGTATCTGTGCACTACATGTATGCCAGCTCTCCACATGTGAACAATATGTACTTGGAATTGCAATGCATGTCTTTGTAAAGGGGTGACCTTCTGACAGCATACATGGTTGTGTTGTGTGGTGATAAGGCTAGTTGGTCTAAATCTTATGGTTGTTTCTGTTTGATAGTATCCTTGTCGCAGGCAAAGGGTATTCCAGGTGCTATTGCTGCAGTGCTACAGGACCACAGTGCAAGAAGGCATGGTTGCATTGACAGACACAGTGAGGACTTGAATTAAGACAGAATAAATAAGCGTTTGTGAATGTCAACAGGAATGAGAGAGTCCCCGCACAAGCTGCAGTGTGCCTAGCATACCAATGACACCGAGCCCAGCATACCTCTCCAGTTACAGCCTCTATCTGTTCCTTGCACACTTATACGGTCTCAGGGATTTTTGATATGCCGCTGTCCGGGTCCATCACTATCATCTACTCTGATTGTCAGCAGTTGACAGTTACTTCTATAATGAAAAAATCTTAATAAAATGTAATTTTACAGCAAACTAACTGTCAACTAATCAAAAATATCAGATGCCTCACTTCAAGGCTTTTGTGTGCATATAACAGAACAAGCACATTAGGTTAAGATCTATTATGCAATGTCTTCTAACATGTCAAATTAAATATATGGCTATAGCTTAGTGTATGATTAGACAGGACATGCTAACTATCTGTGCAGGGATTTTAAATATGCTCGGATCTGTCTTTCTTGATTCTCTTAAGCAGTAGTTGCCAGTTTATGTTGCCTTGTGCTATAACAGTGTAATTTAACTAAGGAGCACTCAACCGATCTATACATCATTTGTGTTGCTTGGCTGCTTATTGACTTTTCTATAGAAATAAGATGAGGTAGTTTGCAATTTTAAGGAAAGACCCTACTTCAACTTTCCTTCATAGTTTGGATGCAATTCTTGACCCTTTTACTGTCAAAAGGAAGAGCAGCCAATTTTGGTCAGATTTAGGCAGCAGTAACAGTAGCCGTAATGTGTCTCTGGACATTCCTCCTTTTCCTGTGTGCTGCAATATGATACTACAGGTCAATGGTGTATCATTTAATTTAAAGCAATACACCAACTATAATTGAATGCTGTCTGTTTTTTTGCAACCTATATTTTTTCATACATTAAAACATCTGCAATCATGTATAATGTTTGTATGTGTTCTGAGTGAGCATATGCATGTTATGGGCAGGGACTTTAAGACTGATAACAGCTTATGTCATAGCGATGTACATTGCAGCCAAGTGCAAAATGTCACCAATAATCTGATACATTCCTATAATAGGACAGAGAAGTAATGTTGCCTAGGTGACAGAAAGGGGTGTGTCGGAAGGGACCAATCATTCTTCTATTGTTCAAACAGCAGGGACACAGAAAACCCAATTATAGCATACTCACATCTATATTTACAAACCTGCAACATTTCACAGGGTTTTAATAGTAGCAGTCCTTTTACTCATTCTCTTATACTTGGAGCTGGTTGGGTACAACATGTGCCCACCACTGTGACATGTGTTCACACATTTGCAGACGAATGAACAAGGAAGGAAGAGGAGGCCGCTGCTGTTGTCTTGTGGTCCTTATGTAAGACCTCCACATGGATGACCAGATCTGTGCTCGAATGTGGGGTTTTGCATCATTGACTATTTTCAGTCCACACCTGGTACCAGTGTCTTCAGCACCAAGGAGAGCTCCCGAGTTATCGAGGCGTCTAAGCAGGTGATATAACATAATGGGAAGTAGCTTAAAGTAGTGCTACATATTTAAACTGTGGCATGGACTGATGTGTTTGATAATGTTGATGTTATAATGACGAAGGGCTGGTGTAGAGCTGCTTTTGTGTAGATTTTGAGTTCAACCTAATTTAAAATCAGTTAGTCCTTGTTTAGACCAGGTTTTATTCTTAGGATCTATTCTTACTTGTGTGGGGTCACCGCTCCACAGATCTGGCCTGGAACTTGATCTGGGGTTGTCACCTGCTTTTCTCCATGGAACTAGATATATAGAGTAAAACCATACTGTGGAACATTCCAGGCAAAGTAACATCTTCATAGAAGCAAGCTGGTGGTGGACTGTCCACCAGAAAAGTTACATAGTGCGCCCTTAAGCATGTATTAGATTAGATTTGGTTTTGGACTTCTTTTTCTTTCTACTCTTTTTATAGTTGCTTGTTGCTTGAGTTGTTTTGCATCCGGTTTGTGGCTTTGGTTGTACTTGTCTAAGGTCAATAAATTGGATTTGTTAACCATATTAAAGACGTCTAATTATCAAGATCATATATTTGTGATTTCATATCACCACAATATTTCTATCTAAGATCATTCAACCCTAGTCTCCAGTTGATGTGGTTGTTCATTGTTGATTTGAACTACAGGTTTTTGCACTGATCAGAGGGACAGCAGATACAATACACTGACCCAAACAGCTGAGCATGCAGGGCTGTCTGTAATCACTCTCCACTGAGGCCTGGAGGTGGCAGTGCCAGCTTCTGTTCTGCTACTGATCCGGGTGACAGCACACCATAGTAAAGCTGAAAACCTCTGTATCTACATGGCAACGAATGATAATGATAAACCAGTCAAGCTGCAACAAGTGAAGTATTGTCTCAACATTATTGACTGGTCCAGTACGAGCTGGTCCCTTGGTGTGTATTGATTATTTATACGTCTATGTGTAACAGCGAGCACTTTAGTTACATAAGTATACCTCTTTGGAAATTTGAATAAGAATGAAGTAGAAGTAATAACTGTAGGAGAACCATTTATGTCTCGCTGTGCAAATATAATGGTGGGTGTGCTTCAGTCCTGTTTTAGTCATTATAAAATGTCATACAAAATGGAAACTCAATTATGAATGAAGTAGAGGGATGCAATCTTAAACGTGTTGGAATTCACAAACATATAGGAATTCCTTTGTGTGTATCATGAGACTGGCTGAAATGTCATCTCCAGCACATTTTTGCATGTCTGCTTATGGTCGGCACATGCATCCAATTTGTACTTAGCCCAAGGCAGAACATGTGTCAAGCTACTGCAGATACTGAGTGTGAAAATCAATGACAATCTGTGAATGATTAATGGATAGAAGAAATACTGTTATGGAAAAGTAAATGGAACTTTGTTTCAGTTGTGTGTGGATGCTTTCAACAAGAAGTGATTATTTTGATTTGGTCCTGGTTTACACCTGGTTAAGATGTCCTTTTATGTGGAGTTTTTAATTCAGCCTTATGAGTTTTAGTCTTACTTAATGGACAAGTTAGGGTGGGTTATAGTGACAAATATGATATTTTATGGAATATACCAATGGGAATAATCAACAATAATAATAATAATAAGGCAATCCCTCAAAAATGTGCTACACTTTTCCTTTAAATGTCGTGGTTGAGGTTTAAATATCGGGAACTGTTTGAAAGATTACTCTAAGTTTGTTTTATTTTCATTTTAAACAATTCTTTTTGTGGCTATTTTTGATTAATCTTTATTATTTGATATTATAATTTGACATATCTTCAAAACAACCATCACCACCATGATATTATATAATGTGTGTGTTAGGCTTTTAGTGATCTGTGGTGGCCTGCCTTCCCCCTTCAAGATAATGACAGTTATCATGTCTCTCTGCTGGCCACAACATCCCTCTCCCATCTGCACAGAGTTACACAATTCCTGGAGAAAGACAAAGAAAGTGTTAATTGTCGGTAACTGACACAACATACCCTAGTATTATTCATATTGTGCTGTCCACTCATCATTTGGATTCTTCAGTATATTATTTTAACAACACACTGACAGCAAAATTGATCTGAGTGAGTAATAGACCACAATCAAGGGAATCACAAAGGAAATTTCTTGGCCACACTATCTCTGTAAATGTTTTTGTTTTATAACTGGAATAGTAATATAATAACATGAATACAATTGGCTAAATGAAACAATACAAAGAGGTGTGAAAGAGAAGCACTGAAAAACATGAATGATAGGTGGTTATTTTCTTTTATGTAATGATTCATAAGAGCTTAAATCAATAGGCTATTACAAAATACAATATAAAAATAATCATGATGGTACTTTGTCATGGCCCCTGCTGTTACATGGTGCAGCACTTCAGAGCAAGTGACCATTCTGTCCAAGCAAAAAAGAGGACAACTGAAAAAAATTAGACTTCAAAGGCCGACTGCAATTGAGCTACTTATTGAACATAATAGCGTTGTAGCCTTATATTTTATAATACTTGCACAGTCTAGTTTTTTTTTTTTTCTATTTTCTTTTCTTATCTTGATTTTTAAATTATTTTTTTTTTCTATTCTATTGGTGTTCTTGAACTTTGTGTTACAACATTGGAATTTCCCCATTAAAATTTCTCTTATCTTAACTCTTGCCATGACAATTTGTTTCTTTACTTCAGCTCTGCATGATCCTCTAAATACTACCTTTCAGTGTCTTAACCCTGACGCATCAGGAAACTCCCCAAAAGAGGCAGATGGAGGAGCTCTCCATCCCTGCAGCACTGTCCTCAGTGTAGAGTTGGGGCATATCTCTCCTCCGTCAAATATAGCTTTTGAGGTAATACCCATGCAGAATATGTAGCAAATGTGGGTATGTGACTGTATCACTCAAGTTGTCTGAAAGGCATGCTGTCTTTAATTGTATTGACTCTAATGGTTGTCTACATCTCATGTTCTAACCCCCTCTGTCCCTCTCTCTGGCTAAAGATGATTTGATTGCAGTGGTGTGGAGTTTGGCCCTGTGCCCACTCTGCAGCCCCTGCAGCATTGCCAGCTCTCAGATCATGCTTGGACAAAATCAACATGGGATCTGTGAAGTGTGCAGATTATTCGTATTCGTGTATAGACGACCAAACTGTGAGGCACTATGTTTGTACCGATGCAGCCTCTCTATTGGAACCAGGCTCTTTACCCTCTACACTTCTAACTACAGTAGCACTTGTCTATTAAATCAAACCACATAGCCAGCTTTAGCTCTTCATGTGAATCACTTTTCTAAATCTCAAAATCTTCCTTCCTGGTGTCATTTGCCTTGGTGTCCTGTCATTGTATCATCATCTTATTGGCTCAAATTCTACTTGGACGACAGTAGCTCCGTTGGTAAAGTGCTCGTCCACTCATCCGAAGTTTGGCTGTTTGAATCCCGCTCCCACAGAAGAATACTGTCGATGTGTCTTTGGGCAACCTACCTCGCCCCATGTCTGCATACACAGGTGTATGAATGCGTATGCAAATGGGTGATGTAAAATGCTTTGAGAGCCTCGGAGTCACAAATGTTTATTCAATAGTGTTTTACTATGGAAACATCTTTTTTTTTTCTCTCTAGACTGTATGTAGTTTATTCATCTTGTGTTTTTGAATGTAGAAAAACATGTTTTTATTTGAATAGATCTATCCAGTGGAAAGCCTTTGTCGGACACATACTTTATTTATGACCATCAGCAGCCATGCAAAGCTGTCCCACACATCACGTCCTTATCACAGGCACACATGCAGTTACATTCTGACACAGCTAACCCGGTGTCTCTCCGCTCACCTGCCCCTTTCCCTAGGATGCTCCTCTATATTTCTACTGTTATTGCTTTCTGTCACTCCTCCTTCCTGCAGTTTTATGCGGCTGGCTCAGAGTTTGCCTTCTTTTCGATTTGTAGCCTTATTAGCAGTGGATCGAAATGCTGCATCCATGGAGCTGGAAAACAATTTGTTTATGAGTAATGACCAAAACACTGCTGTGATGCTATGCTCTCTGTAAATATGGCTTTTATACATTTATTTTCAATTTGCAACAGTTGTCAGCGCTTTTAAAATATTTATGCTGCTCATTTGGAGGTCACTTCCACTCAGGGAAGAAGGATGCCTTAAACCATATGCTGTGGTTGGAATATGTGATAATACTTCCTGATGGTAATTTCTTCAGATTAATCTATATTGTAACCAATTTTTTGTTACTGTAGCCTGTAGGTATATAGGTGGGGTTGATCGATAATGACAAAAATAGATTTTTCTGAATACTCCAATGACAATGTTCAGTCCATGTTATGGCAATCAATCTGAAACGTGTTTGTAAATGTATTTGTTGAGGTTCAAATATTGCACAAAATATATAAATATACATGCATTTTATTTTTAAATAGCTCTTTTGTCGACTTTTTAAAAATAAATAATACTCAGTATTCTAATTTATAATATCTTAAAACCACTGTTATCAATTTCCTCAATATATCTCCCATCTCTAGTTGGTAGTAGTAAGTGCTGTAAAAGTATTATTGGTAGTAGCGTCACATAATATTTTTAGTATTCAGGAGTTTTACTTTATAGACTCTGGTTACAATTTAGATACAGAGTTAAGAGGAATTAAATGCACAATAGCAAAAAGGAGAAAACATGGAGTGACTGAACAGTTTTCTTATTTCTCACTTACCAGTACTTCTGCTGCTAATCCTTTTTAGAGCTTTTGCCAGTTCCATGACATGCCTTCTTTTAGTCAATGAAATGATGCACAGGGCATGTCAAAAATATCTTAAATCCACCACAACCCTAAAGATAACACAGGGTCGATAAGGCAGCCCTCAGCGGAGTGGACTGAAGACACAAACTGTGCCCTCAAACATATTGTTTTTTTTTCTCAAGTGAACAGCGACCAGAAGTATTGACTATGCTCAGAAATATGACGGCTGACCTAATAGGCTCTTGCTCACCTACCTCATGTGTACTGTCCTGTTTTATTAGCTGTCCTTGAATGCGCCGTGAGTCAGTGTGACCCCTGATTCAGCTCCTGTCATCTGGCACCATCTGCGCATTTCCTCTGCACTCTCTTCTTCTCTTCTTCTGCTCATTTCTATTTGACACTGGAAGATAGCAACAGTTCAGCTGAGACTGGACATTTGTCTGCTTTTATTTGCATACACAGTGTGCTTTTTTCTTGTATTTAGTCATAAAACTATTACACATAAATCATTATTTTACATTTTGTCAATAGTAAAACACAATATTGATTTTAAATGGCTAAAATTGATTTAAAAGTGCATGGATGATTCTCTGTTGTACTGTACCAAGCAGTTGATTATTGTGACTATGTGTTTCTGTTTTGGAAAAATTGATATACAACATGTGTATGAGTTGGAGTCTACATTTTTCAAAGAATCACTCCCCCAAATGCAAGACAATGCAGAATTATTGTGCATAACATATAAATCAAACTAAATATTTTGAGTAATTACATGATGAGGAAAAAATCTCAAAATGTCGACTTTGCATAGTTTGTCTTTTGTAATGTTGTCATAGCTGGCCGTACTGGCAACCATCTCAGTAAATAAAATGTCCTTCATTCTTACTAGAATGATAGTAGATACTAGAGATAGACAGATATATCAGTTGGACGATATGCACATGCCGATATTTTATTTTGGCCCATCTGCTGCCTAAAGAATCCACATACAGCTTTATTTGAACACTTTAGTGCAAAGAGATAAATGTACAAAATGTGACTATACAGCTGTATGAAATGTTTATGGTAAAAAAGGGCTGTGGGTGAGTTTGGGGAAAATAATCAAAATCTGCCTTACATATCAGCCTAAAATATCGGCAGATCTCATCGGTTCCTCTGGATTCTAAACAATTGGTATCAGCATCATCTATGAAAAAACGCATAACGGTTGGTCTCTAGTAGATATCTTTGCTTGCTACCAGTGTTTGACTTTTATTGCGCTCTGTTACAGTAGTCTCCATGGTAATGTGTTGGTGGCTGCATGCCCACACACTTTCACACTTAGAAAGGTTCATAGCTTCGGTCTGTCCTGTCTTTGTTATAGCTATAAGTTAGAACCAGGGATTTTGGCTTATAGAACATACTGGGAACAATGTGTACTGTTTCTTGGCTCATGTCTGCAGGATCCCTGTTACAGAGAGACTCAGCCCTGTATGCAGCACATCACATGTGCATGCTGCAGTAAAGCTTGCACCTGGAGTTAGTATAAGAAGGACGGGGTAATCTCTAAGGCAATATAACATGCTGAACAATTCTACTAATATTACACATAGGGGCACTATATATAATGACATGATGTCCATGCTTTTTGTGCTGCCTATAAGCGCCGGCATTTAATGAGTCTTGTTTGTTATTCAGTGTATTACAGTGTAAGACTTAGGGATAGATTAGTAGGGATGCAACAATACTCAATATAATATTGAATTGTTGAATAAGACCCTCACAATACAATACGCTTCTGTGTCTCAATATGTAAAAGTCCTTTCTCCTGCACGCCATACTTTTGCAGATACGCAATAAGGTGTCACTGCATAAGGTGTTATGTCTGTTTAATAATAATTACCACAAAAATAATAGAGGAAATATTTATTTTTATATTTCTGCCTACATTGTATCAATAGGACATTCTGATCCTAGCTGCCAAATAAGGCAACCTTTGTATTTTGGTAATTGCAACTAGGCTATTCAAATGATGATAGTGATGAATTATATAGATGTAATACTCCTCATAGTAAGTGGACTTCTACTGTTGTAGATGTGCACTAAACATTTTAATTAGTCTCTCTCGTGTTTGTTGAAAAGTGAATATCCAGATTCTAATTGCATCCATTGGTGGTATCAAACTTCTTGCCTCCATGATTCAAAGAGCACAGTGTAATTAAGCCACAGGGGATCACTTCCTATTCACACCACACAGCCTTATACAGACGAATAATAGACAGAGAAGAATTCAAATGAGTCACATGGCTGTTCCCCCTAGGCAGGTCATGAAATGGTTACAAATCAACAGCGTGTACAATAATTTACCTTTTATTACATATTTATTTTTCCTGTTGAACTGCCTGCTGCTGTACCATATAACTTGCTTGTTTGTTACCAAGGTAACTGTGGTGTATGTGGTTATGTTGCAGATGGGGCACCGCTGAGTGAGCTCTCCTGGCCGTCCTCACTGGCTGTAGTGGCAGTGTCTTTCTCGGGCCTCTTCACATTCGTCTTCCTGATGCTGGCCTGCCTCTGCTGCAAGAAGGGAGACATCGGGTTCAAGGTGAGACTGCTGCCCTCTGCTGGATTAACCCCCAAATCTGCTCAGATATACTTTATTTGTTATACCATCTTACCATCTATAAGATTTTAGTGATGTATTTTGGCACGCTGAATCAAAAAAATTATTAATCAAATCAATGCTGGCACAATTGTCTTTTGTGTCTAGTTGTGGGTGGATGTTTTAGTTGCCATGTTGATCAGACATTGTAAAAACATTTATGCCAATTTGAGTAGCTTTTGAGCGCTATCAACAACAACACCATATGGAAAGAGGCCCATACACTGCTACTCTGCCAAAATTCAGAGTAATAAAAACTATTATAACTTGGAGGCAACACATTTGTCTACGACAACACAAAACAGGAAGCTGCTGCAGAAAAAAAGTGGTGGAGCATTATGGGGCTTGTGAAAGATTTAGGCTGCAAAATATAAGTAATTCTATTGCCCAGAGACAAAATAATAAGCTATTAGTATTTATACTAATCGCAATGGCTGTGATACATCAAGTTCATTTGTAATTGTAATTGTATTACAGGATTAACTCACGATACTGCCCTTATAGCATGAAAACCTTTACTCAGCACACAGCGAAATACTACAAATAGTAAAAGAATTTAAGAATACTGACATTGTCATAGACTCATCTTAATTTTAAGTTACTACCAAGGGTGTAGCACCAAATCCTGGGCCCTGGGTACAAACCATCTTATTGATCCTGCACTAATGATAAAATGCACATTATAGACTTTGTGAAGGGCCCCTCGCTGCACTGGGCCCTGGGTAAACAGTACCCTTTACCTTCCCAGTCCAAGGCCCCTGGATTACTATAAAAAGTCAAATTCAACAAAATTTCAGATTTAAGTAGTCAAAATGTAATTATTTTGTCTGCTTATTTGTTGTCCAAGGAATACATAAATAGATTAAAAGCTAAACTATTTCACGCATATGAAATCTATATTAATCAACAAATCTATATTCATCTACGAAGTTCTAAATCTTTGATATTGTCAGACTGCTTACCACAAACACTCCATGTCCTTTGTCCTGAGATCTGACCAGCCTGTCAGTAAAGCTCTGTGCATCCTTGTTGTTTAACTGTATTTTTGTTCCATTTAAAAAACTGTTGTTATTCCTTTCCATTATAGAGCTCTTATAGACGTACGTGGTGTGTTTGTGGCTGTGGGTATTAAATGCTTTTAGACTGAAGGGTCTCAGGAGAGCAGTGCAGAGCTGACTCAGAGCCAGGTGCTGCCTTTCACAGCAGCTCTGAGGCGGAGAGTGGCAGATGGATCCTGTGAATGAAAAACACACAATAAACACATTCCTTAAGTATGTTTGAGGACGTACTTAGACAAACAGTGCCTGAAGTCAACTATAAGATTTTGAGTCTCGTCACATCTTCTCTGACTCATTATGTGATAGGGGCCGCTGGGCTGGATGCTCAGCAAAAGGCTCAGTGCGTATGAACAATCTGCCTTTCAGTGTATGGCATTAAAGTGAAGACCTTAAAGAGATTTTTGAGACAAGACACTTCAAATACAGTGACTCAATAGGACTAGTTAAGACTCAATAGACATCCATTTGCCCTCCATTGAACAGTACAAGGCACACTTTGTTGAGTTAAAATTCCTAAGGATGAATGAGAGACTTACTATTATATTGTTATTTTATTATATATTATAACTGCTCAGGCTACTCCAAATTAGGTTGGTGTTTTAAACTTGCTTGGACCAGTGCATACTTTTGTTGTGTCTTTAGGCATACCTTGTTTAGTGTGAACACTGCACATATGTGAGTGGTCAGATTGGCAGCCGTGCTTCCGTTAGTCTACCTTAGGGCAGCTGTTACTACAGTAGTAACTTACCACCAGCAGATTATATGGATAAAAATAACTACAGTGTAGGCCAGGAGTGTCCAGACTCTTTTCACAGAGGGCCCCCTATCGAAACATATACAGAGTGAAGAGCTACAGACTGCAGGATTTGACATTGGTTTGACTGAGACACCACACATTTAATAAGGCTTGGAACAATTGTTAAGTCTGTATCACTTGAAAAGTGTTGTTATTATTTAAGTTATGATAGCAGACATTTTCAAAATCTGCAGTAAAAAGTACTACTTTTGGTCATTTGGGCCAATTCAGCAGTAAGCCTGAGGGGTCAACAAAAATTGGCCTGAGGGCCACATTTGGCCCCTGGGCCATGGTTTGAACACCCCTGGTGTAGTGCTTCTCAAGTCTTCTAAAAGTGCAATATGTGCAATATTATTATTATTATTTAGTGTTAAATGTTTATTGCTGATCAAATAAATACAATTTTACACAAGAATGAAACTTCAAAACCAACACAGACTGATCACCAAATGAAATGATCTCAGCTTTGAGGTGAGGTCATGTACAATACATGATTCATTAATGTTTGCATGTAACATGAGTACTATGCATAATGTGGTATAATGTATTCTATAGTGTGCATTAGAGTATACCATGATTCAACAGCACAAAGAGCACAAAGAGAAGTGTGTTTGTGTGTAAGCAGCTGTTTACATTAGTGTGTGTCCCACAGTGTACCCACAGTCACCGTACAATGCCCCTCTCAACATACATGATTTATCTGTGCAGGGAGGTAGGCGTGTCCTGTGTGCGTGGATGCCTGTACAGTACAGCTATTGTCTCCCACTTGGTGTCAGCAGTGGGACAGCTGTGAGGGAGTGACTAACACGCACTATGTATGTGTGTGTGTGTGTGTCCACTCCAGGAGTTTGAAAACACTGAGGGAGAGGACTACCAGGCAGATCTGTCCGGATTGACCCCGCCCTCATCACACAATGGTCCGGAGGTCTACATCCTGCCCCTCACTGAGGTGTCACTGCCAGTGTCCAAGCAGCCCGGGCGATCCAGTAAGAAAGACACAACATATTTCAAGATATATATTTTTTATTCACTAAAAATTGATAAAATATGTGTGATAATGAACCAGAATTGGACATTTTGAAGATTAGACATGTCAGGAGAACAATAGCTAATCAACACAACTTTTCTACTTGTATTGGGAATTCAAAGAGCTTTAGATTCGCAACATTAGAGTAAAAGCAAGTGAAATGTCTTACTCAAGGGGGTTGCAGAGATTTAACCAAGCTAAATATGAGTGATTTCTCATGAACATAATCAGTGCCTTGTCTGCCATACAAATGCATGTTATATTTGTCTAGGGGTTCACACTGTTAAAACCTACATTCCAGTGTTGTTATTCTACACTGTCAGATAGGGGACAAGCAACATTGTGTAACATTTGGACCAACTGCAGTGCATCAACTGTGACGAGAATTGTAAAGCAAAAGTTAGAAATGTAATTGTTACATTCAGAAAGAAGGAAATGTTCTCAGTCAGCTCATATTTTTCCATTATAGTATAATTTTAGGCTTTTTAAAGCTTTGCACAGAGCACAGCCTGTTCTTTGGTTCACTCTCCCTTTTACACTGTGTCCATTTGAGTAAGTGTGGGGATCCTACTGCCGCTCCCTGCATGACTCACTGCGCTGTGCTGAGGTGGGCGGGACTTAAAACTTGTAAGCGCTTGCAGCCATTGGAGAAGGCAACACTGGGCTTTCGCCCTCTCAACCTATCAGGAGTCATTGCTATGTCTTGCATAGTTACCGCGGTCTGATTGGTCCAGGTGTTGCAAGGGCTAGAATGCATGCATTCTGGGAGCACACAGAGAGAATGGTACTTTTGTGAGATGTGCATACATTTCCTTGAAAACAGAACTATGTTATCCATGAGTATAAAAATGTAAAATTCTTTAGTATATTTACATTACTATGACCATGTTAAATGTCAAAGCATTGCTTAGTAATGAATAGATGTCACTAGAACCATGCCCACAATAGAGTAATGGAAATAGCCCATACTCTTCTAGCCATAGGTTACTATTATTGTTCTTATCCTACACTATTAACAATAATTACAGATAAATTTAAGTTAAGATAAATAGATCATGCATGTAAAAATAAGTGGAGTGTTAGTGTAGTTTGTAGTAGTATAAATCTGTTGCTGTTAATGTTATTCTAGAGGTTGTGTAAAGCTTTCAAACCTAAACGGCATGATGCATCAAAGCCGGTATTTGTAATGTTTGATTGTATGAGACTACCATTAAACTATATTAATGTATGAGTGGGTTTGGGAATGCTCTCTCACACATTCCGCATTTGGAATAATTCTCTGTTTGGGAGGGACGCTCAGAGAAGTGTGGGCCTGTAATCACCGTGACAACCTCTGACCAGCGTTCCAGTAGAAAATGGGCCTTGTGTCCCCTCTCCAGTGTGTGTATGTGTGTGCATGTTTGGTACCAGCACAAACAGCGTGAGCGTGTGAGTGAGTGGGGCCCAACAATGGCTCTGATTTAGGCTGATGGCCCAGTGGGTGAACATAAGGCTGGCTTGAATTGTCCGTGGAACGCACCAGAGGAGGACTGGCATTATGGGCAGAAGACAGTGGCGGGTTTGTGAGAAAATGAGGAGACACAGAATGGGACGGGTGGTGGCATGCACCAGGACCTCGGAGGGGGGAGGGGGGTGCGAGATAGTGAGTATGACAGAGGTCTTTTCTGAATCTGACAGTGCAGGGTTTGTGTTCCGTTTGGCTGAGGAATGTGGCTGTCCTGGTGACAGAAGGGCATTATGTGGGCCTTATGTCACTGCTGGGTGTCTTGAGGCTGCACTCTGAGCGGAGCGTCAAATAGCACAGGACTAACATACGTGCCGGTCACTCGGGGTCCCAGTGCAGGGCAGCACATCTTTGTCTCTGCTTCAGACTGAGGCTGATGGAGACTGTGGATATGAGCATTGGCTCCACAGCTGCGGACCGCTTGTGTTTGTGTGCACACCGGCTGGAGGATGAGCCATGTACAGAGCGCAGAGGCAACATGGTGAGCTTGTTCAGCTGTGTGAGGGCTCCCAGGGTTCAATCCTGCCGACTCTCTCACACACACAATGAGGCTGAGGTGGCTGGGGCCAGGGCCCTGGCCACTTGGTTCTCACACTCTCAACCTGTGCTTCATCCCTGCATGGGACCGGCTCTCGTGGGACAGTATCTGTCACGGTGCTCAGAGTGGCTGGCCGCTCTTCTGCTCCATCGTCATCATTTCCATTCTGAAATATGAAGATCCATGGAGGTAAAGATTGTGTGCCAAACTGTGTGAGGAAATCTGTCAAGTCAATTTATTTGCCTTTTAAACAACACTTCTTTCTGTCTTGTTCTGTTACTTCTGCCTGTGTTTAGTCCAGCTGCTGAAATCTTCAGATCTGAGTCGCCACAGCCTTCTTTATCTGAAAGAGCTTGGCCATGGCTGGTTTGGAAAGGTAAATCACTAAAATATTCATTTGTAGTTCTTTTGTATTTTGGAGTGAAGACATACTTTTATAATGATGCTATTAATAGTGGGGCATATCCAGAGTTACGGACAGTTATTTTATGACATTTTTACTCACTTACCTTACTTTTCACACAAAACCATTTCTTATTTGAATATCATTGTTGTGTACACTAATCAAATCTCTCAAGAGGTTTAGTGCAGCATGCTTTACTGATGATTATTGATCCTTTTTTCTTTAGGTTTTGCTGGGTGAAGTCAATGCAGGCCTCAGCACCACCCAGGTGGTGGTTAAGGAGCTCAAGGCCAGTGCCAGTGTCCAGGAGCAGACGCAGTTTTTGGAGGAGGTTCAACCATATCGGTAACTTTTACACTTTACTCTTGATTCTGTGCATATATAATCTAACATGAGACGATCATTCACAATTATTGACATCATGATCAAACAACAGTGAAATCCTTCCAAGCTTCCATTTTTTTGTAGTCTGTGACCAACTTTACATAGTCTTTATGAATGATAAAGTATAAGTTAAATATGTCAAAAACAACACTTTACATTTAAGTTTAGTTTTTATAAGTCTAGATTGAATTGAAATATCATATGTTTGCTTGTATTTAGTTCTTATGATTAAATTGTGACCTGAATCATGATTATCAATTAACCAGATGTACTTGACATCCCTATATGTCATCTTCTTCTGTTTGAAGTCTTCAGCACCCAGCCCTGCTCATGTGTCTGGCACAATGCACAGAGGTCACTCCTTATCTGCTGGTCATGGAGTTTTGTCCTCTGGTATGAGTCTTGAAAAAAAATTGACTGTTAACTGTAGATAGAATTTTCTATTGATTCCATATGATATGACGCTCAGGGTGATCTGAAGAACTACCTCCACAGCTGTCAGGGAGCAGAGTCCGAGGCTCCTGACCCCTTGATCCTTCAGAGGATGGCGTGTGACATTTCCTCGGGACTACTCCATCTTCACAAACACAACTTCATTCACAGGTAAAACTCTCACTATATTTAGTACTGTTTCTCTTTTGCTGACTTCAGTTCTTTTATCTGGCAATTACACCACCTGCTGGCCACTCTCTACAACAACATCCTGGTGCTGCCTGAGTAACTAAAGAAAACTCCAGCATCAGTGATTTTGTTGCTGTGGGTGAGCCCTTGTCTCTTGATATCAGCCATCTCATGCAGAAAAAGGGATTAGCCAATATGAGGGTGAGAAGTTGTTTGTTGTTACCAAGTTAAATTAAGCTATTTGATTTGATTTATACTGATGAAAACTACATGTTAACACTGGTACTGTAAACTATTTAACCATTTTGAAATAGTGTAGAAATGTTTTACATATTGGTGGAAAATGTTTTACTCCCAACAGTGACCTAGCTCTCAGAAACTGCCTGCTAACCTCAGAAATGTCAGTAAAGATTGGGGACTATGGCCTTTCTCACAGCCGATACAAGGTAAGCACTCTTTTGAGGCTACAATAACCATTAAATTCTCATTTTTACCCGGCTTTCATTTCACAGGAGGATTATTACATAACTCAAGATCAAATCTGGGTGCCTCTTCGATGGATTGCCCCAGAACTCATAGATGAAGTTCATGGGAACCTGCTGGTTGTGGACCAAACCAAAAGCAGCAACATATGGTGAGTAAAAAGATATGATCATGATAATATTGCACATTAACAACAAGTATGTATAACTAAATGTTTCAGCCTCTCTCCTTTTATGTATTAGTTATTTGTGTATGTATTAAATCTCATATTCCAGGTCATTGGGCGTGACAATGTGGGAGCTTTTTGAGTTGGGAAATCAGCCCTACAGACAGTTCTCAGACCAGCAGGTGCTGACGTATGCTGTGAAGGAGGAACAGCTTAAACTACCCAAGCCACACCTCCAGTTTCCCCTGTCAGAGCGCTGGTCAGTTTACTTCTAATATTTTTTAACAAATGTAATTCAGTATAGTTTGTCTGACATAATGTTTTTTTTGATAAATTGTTACCTTCAATTTTCTCAAAGCCAACTATTTTGAAACTGAATGAATAGCACCCAGAAGTAAATGCAAACAGAAGCATTTATACTGCACTGAGGGCATGAGTATAAGTGCTGACTTAAAACCATCTGCTGCTTTCATTTATCATGCCAAAAATCAATTGTTCCTCTTTGGGAAATTGCTGTGTGCAAAGTTAGAAAATAAAAACAAACTTTTTGCTTGTTATTGTGTAGGTATGAGGTGATGCAGTTCTGCTGGCTGCAACCTGAGCTCAGACCCAGCAGTGAGGAGGTGCACCTTCTCGTCACTTACCTGTGTGCCAAAGGCTCCAGTGAAGCAGAAGAGGATTTTGAACAACGCTGGAATGCACTGAGACCCAATTTACTGGGGAGCAGCACCCACACCTCCTCATCAGCTCTGGTCCTTACCCCCACCCCCTTAGAACAAACCCAGGTGGAGCTGGCCTCCTCCGCATCTTCCTTCCCCCTCCTCGAACACTTCACAGACAGCTTCCACTCAGACTCCGGAGACGACCTGCTGACTGTTACCGAGACCAGTCAGGGGCTCAACTTTGAGTACAAATGGGAACAGGCCCGAGCGGAGCAGCCATACTGCTCATCATCCACCAGTGGGCCACTTGGACAGGGAAACCCTCATTATCAGGACATTTACTATTCATGCAGAGAAAGCACGTGCAGGGGTGATAGTCCCACCTACTATGAACCAGAGCACCCAGGGGTGGTCCCAGTGCTGAGCGCTCACAGCCCCTCTGTAAGCAGCGAGTACTACATTCGCATTGAGGAGCCAGTAGAATGTAATATCACTCTAGATGATAGCATAGTAGACTACAGTCCTGGTCTTGAAGCATGCAGTGTGTCTCCTGAGACCACCTCATCCAAGGCTCAGTCCAGTTCATACTGGTCCACAGCGAATAACCTCAAATCCACCTGCTATGATTCAGATTCAAGTCCCACTGTTCAGCTGGCAATGGAACCACTGCTGAGAGAAAACTCCAGCCCAAATAATCAATGCAGCTCACAGCAAGTCTCATCCAGTGTCGTCTACAGCGAACGACAGTCTAGTCACTCTGATGAAGACATGTCACCAGAGTCTCGAACACAATGTGTACGTCCCATTGAGCGATTAGATGCTCCCATGAATATTTCAGTAGCTGTTAGCAGCCCTAGTTTAGGCTTCTGTGACCCCTATTTGGAAGCGAGTAGTTATTCTATGGACCCCCTTCAAAAAACAATCCCTGTTGTTAACCACATTAGCATTGATGTGGAGTCCGATGATGGCATTTTAATGGGCAGACGGAGCAGCAGAGAAGTAAACAATGATGACCTTTTCTCTGAAGGAGAGGCCACAAATTGGACATCAAACCACTCGGCAAACAACAACAGCCTTAGTATTGATGTCCACCACACAGGCACTGGTCATGACAACTATCTCGACCTCCAGTATCATGTCAACACAACAGACATGTGGTCTTTAACTAAAGCCACAACTAGAACATTTGTTAGCTCAAAGTCTAGTGGTCCGTTAGATGTAGAAAGACGGAACCCAGGTGGAGTGGATTCATACATTCACGTTCATCATGAAGGAATGAAGCAACCTGTTCCTCAAATGGGCACAAATGCATATAATCTTAAAAGTGGCAAGGAAACAAATCCAAAGTCCTCCTGCACTAGTGACAGACTATACTCTGAACCCCAAATTATACCCGAAACGTCCTTCATAAAATCCTCATCCTCTGGGCTAGTTGATAAACAGAAAACCTGGGATGGGGCAGGAATCCATATAAGTCTAGAGGACAGCAAGAGAGAATTGGATAATGGGGTTGGGGTTCCTACTGCTAGTTTGGCTGGACTTGGTGACTACAGCGAGGATGACGATGATGACTTAACATACATCACATCAGGCATTTTTGCAGACTTTAACCTTGACTATGCCAATCTTGAAGAAGAAGAGCTTAGTCCAGTAAAAAACACCAATGGCACCCCTGGTTCCGTAGACACCCTGAACCTGTCCTCCTCCATGGAACAAGCCTTCAGTCCAGACAACTTCAACATGCCCATTCTGCCCAAATCTCTGGACAGCGGCTACGACACAGAAAATAATGAATCCCCAGAGTTCCTATTCAAAGATGACCAGAGTCCTAGAATTGGTGAGGACTTTGTTTTGCAAATGGGACTAGACCAAGAACTATCCTCAAATGCTTCAGAGATACAGTTGAAAGCACTGACAGACAAAAACCCATATCGAGATTCAGCTTATTTTTCAGACTATGAAAATGAAAGAAGTCCCTATGAAGATGGAAGCAGATTCTTTTCAAACACTGAAAAGACACACCTCGTTCAAGATGCTGTCAAATTCAATGATGATTTACGACAAATTAAAACAAATTTCGAAGTTGAAGTTAGTAATAGACAACTTACAACTCCAGGGCTGTCCATGTTGTCGCCTTTTCCTCCTGAGATGGGTGGGTGTCTAACCAAAGAGTCCGCCCCTGCAGATGAGGAACTTGGATTGGAAACAGAACAAATTGTGGAGGAACTGCCTTCTGAGCTAAGTTCTTCTGTATCAGAGCCATCTTCATCAGTTCAAGATGGTTCATCCAATCAGGAAGATGGGAGGAAAACTGGGAATTCACTGCCTGACCACTCACTGCAGTCAAACTGTACTTTGAATGAAGATACCCCAACTGAAAATACAGATGGCTCTACCGAGGACGAGGAGATACCAGAAATCAGTAGCATTAGTAAAGAAGAAGAGAGGGCCGACGTGACCATAAATGAAGACGATTTTGAAGATATAGACGCCGATTCACAGGACAGCCTTTGTGAAGAGTCCTCCAACGGCCCTGCCAACTTGTCATCTTCCTCCTCCCTGTTAGAACTGTGTGGTGAGGACGTGAGAGCACCCCTAGAGGAGGCAGAGGAGGAGTACAACTCAGATGACAGCGAGTCTGATGAAGAACTGAGAACATATAACATCCAAGAGGAGGAGAGCGAGGAGAGTGAGGACGATGTTAGCGTGGTGCCTGTCGTGGTGAGCGATTGCAGCAGAGCTAGACACTTGCGCAGCCTCCTGAAGATGCCCTCGTTGCTCACACAGTCCTTCTGTGAGGAGCTGGAGAAGAAGAAGAAAGCAGTGTCCTTCTTTGATGATGTCACCGTGTTCCTCTTCGATCAGGTAGGGCAAGAACAATATTTGAAGGTGTACTATGTAGCTTTTCTGGTGGAGGGCCTGCCATTAGCATAGCATTTATTTTATCTATGTGAGCAAGCAGGTGAAGCCATCTGGTCAAGTTGCAGGATATCTGTGGAGATTAACCCTCACTCATAGTAATAATGTTTATTAAGGTATTTGGGGAAGTAACTGCGAGCAAGAAGTAATAAGAGATAGGTAAAGTAGGTGGCGGACCCACACCAGAAAAATTACATTGGGCACTTTTAAACTTTCTACTACTGTAAAATTATATTTACAGTTTACAGTTTTGAGATAAAAATACACTGTGCATACTTACTTTGCTTAATCACACAGTAATTTTCAGTCATTAAACATGAAGTTTTGCAATAATGCCCTTCTCATCACACCTTGTCTTTCAGGAGAGCCCAACTGGAGAACTTTCTGATTACACATTTGCTACTGAAGCAGAGTCTCCAGAAGAAGAACAACTTCCTGTCTACCAGCCTCTACAAGAACCCGAGAGCATGGCTCCAACTGACACTGCTCTTGAACCAACAGAAGAGATCCACAATGACAAAAGTAGGTTGCAACATGTCAAATGTATTTGTGAATGCTGTTTTTCATGGTTGTAATTTCACTCATTTAGGTGAGACAAATGAATTGGAAGATGATGTCCCATGTGAGCCAAACTTGCCTTCCCCTAATGGTCACCCCAAGACCCTGTCCTCCCCTGTGTCCAGTCCAGAATCTCCCAAACCTGCTTCAGTGGCACTTAATCGTTTTATGGTGTCACGATTTTCAATCACACATGTCACCGACTCCAATACAAGTTCAGTAGCAGGTAAAAATATTTTCTGTGACAATTTGCATTTACAATGTGACTTATCAAATCACTGTACTTTCTGTCAGTGCTTTATCCAAGTCCATTTTATAATTTGTTTTTAATTTCCAGACTCTATTGATGACAGCCCCAATGACTGAGCCATTACAGAGAGTGGAAAAATCCAGGACTCAACACAGAAAACAGCATAATTCTGTCTAAATGTTTTAAAGAGTTTTATTTTTATCAGCCTTTAGACCCTGGTGACCCTTTATGAGAGTGCCTCATACTGTAGTGACCACTGTTGAGATGATTTGCACACTTCCTTGTTGTTTCTGGTTTATAAAAACATGTTGCAATGCTCTATAGTTTGCAGAAAACAACAAAGTGCATTGTAGTTCTAGCAGTGAATATAATGATCAGTATTTCTAGATGCTCCCCTCATTGGCTGCCTTTGTTTACATGCTTCACCCATCCACATTACACATTGTGTGATAGCTGTGATAGCTTCATAATAGTGTAAAACATGACACTAGAAAATCCATGTAATGTTTGTCATGGGTCAGTGTGAGATAGTGGCCTTGGTTACTTTGAACAACTCAATCTAACTGGACAGAAGTTTGCAGCAGAAACAAATGGTCTTTCACAAGTCACAACTTGGACAATAAAAAATAAAAAATAAACAGACAGAGACAAACCTTGAATGAGAAGCCGACATTTCATCTTAAAATGGCAAAGAAACATGAAATTCATCCAATAGTTAAGTATATGTTTTCTGCAGGATCTCAAGTTGGTAACAATTGGTCTTATTCATTTTTATTAAAATCCTGTCAATCTATATAATTACCATTATATAATGAACCATTCAAGGTATTTTTAAGATATTTGAGATAGACTCTATGCTTTGCCACCTCTTTTCACCTCAAAGGATGACAGCGCAACTAATGCATTGAACAGGCCAGTATTAAACTGAACTTTGAACAGTTTTATGTTCCTCATACAGAAGTATTCTATTATTCCATATGCTGAATGGTAGGTCTGAGGTGCACACAAGACAAAAGGTCATCTCACTGTAATGTTTGAATGTTACATTGACATTGATATGTAGCGAGTAGCTTGACTTGAATTACTACAGCTGTTATAACAACTCCCTCATACTCTCTAGTCAATAATGGGATCAACTTTTGTATATCTATGTAAAACAGTGCAATTTTGGATTATTACTCTCCAATCTGATTTGCCAAAGAGATCCTAAAAAGGCCCATTGGCTGGAAAGGCTGACCACTGGAGAGAAGCTGAGGAGTCGTTTTATGTGCTGTGAGTAAAATGACGCTGTCTCCATTTCTCCTCATTCATGGCTGTTGTACTGTCACAATAAATGCAAATACTTTTCACTACCTGCTTATATGAAGTATTTTGTACTGTCCCTGTACTTTGATTGGGTATTTTTAATCACATTTTGAATGGATGATCTATTGAGTTGACACTTAACACGACAAACACAAAGATATACATGACATTTGTGGCCATAGACATTTATTGTGGACAGATAAATTTAGACTCTGTAGAGTACAGATATGAAACAAACAATTAAAATATGAAAGCTATAGAAAAAGCAAAATATTTTAGAAAAAGCTGTTTTAACTTTGTACTTGTGCTACTGTTCATAGCAGGATCATATTGCTCAGCATGTGCAGAAGATATATGTGGTGTCTCTCCCAAATGTTTAATACTGAGCAAAAGACCAAATTACATGATAATACTGAATCTTATCAGTAAGCTACCACTCCCACAAAACTAAGATATATAAAAAATAACCCAAGTTTATAGATTTAATACTTACTGCAAGCATTGATCATTTTAAAAGAGGAAAATATGCTCTATAATTTGTGTTGTGCTGTAGTTGGCTTATGCAAAAGGTAAAAACAAAATATAATTTACAGAAGAAGGACTAATACTTAAATAATAAAAATAAAAAAAGATCCACATTACTTTAAACCAGGTCAGAAAACAAGTGGTTTGAAGCTGCATAAGTCAAAGGCACAGTTCCCACATTGGGTATACTGTATCACAATATAAATGCATTGAGTGCTATCACTTAACACAATTGTACATTTTGATTGCTTAGTAACAAAGACTTCCCAAACGCCATTTATACAGTGTCTAGTAATAGTAAAGTATTTCCAGTAGAAGTGCAGTTAATTGTAACGCTCTAGTATCACTACTATAAAATCTAGTAGCTTCTTGAATCCATAATAAAAAGTAAAAAAAAAAAAAAAAAAAAAAAAAAAAAAAAAAAAAAAAAAAAAAAAAAAAAAAAAAAAAAAAAAAAAAAAAAAAAAAAAAAAAAAAAAAAAAAAAAAAAAAAAAAAAAAAAAAAAAAAAAAAAAAAAAAAAAAAAAAAAAAAAAAAAAAAAAAAAAAAAAAAAAAAAAAAAAGTACACTGACATAACATTATGACCACCTGCCCAAACAAACAACATTGCACTGAATTCTGATAAGTTTATTTTATTTATTTTTACAATTTGAGCAACATTAACTTGAGTATCCAATCCAAAAACACACTGGCTTCAGCACTGTTCTAATAAAGACCACTAGAGATACTGAGCTCTGAAAACACAAGGTTTGTCTATCTATCACATTTTGACACTCAGCCAAACTCATTTAAATCCACATGCTTGCCCATTGCTGGCTAAAATAACCTCAAATCCACTACTGGGATTTCCTTAATATGTGGTCATAATGTTCTGCCTGATCAATGTATGCTTGTATTAATTGTAGGATTGAGTGACAGTCCACTGTAAAGAAACTATTCTTTGAAACACACCTCACTTTCTCCTACTCTTTTCTAGAGAAATGCCCACCAGTGAATATTACAGAATAGCGGGCAGATTAGTAGAAGATGGGTGCAGATCGATCGTCATTGAAGGTAGACCGGAGGTACACCTCCAGAGCGCGGTCACTGTGGGGAGAGTAGGGGTGGGGTAAGGAACAGCAACAGTTAGGATGACCTCATAACATACATAGTATAGTCTAATAATTATGTAGCCACTCCCTCAAAAGCCCAACTGGAAAATTTACTGTGCAATTGTGAATGTGAGCAAGCTTTCTGTGAAAATATTTGAAGCTGTAGGCACACATGCAAGGTTAGTGTTGCCGCATTTATTAGCAGGGTTAATACATTTTAGAGAAGAGAACTGAATCATATAGTGGACAGGAAAGACCAGCAGTTCCCTTGTCTTACTGAAGCCAGACAGCCAATGAGAGCAAAGATCAGTGCAGTGAAATCAAAAGGGGAACCGTGATTGGTTGGCTGACGAATGGCGACTTACGGAGGTCCTCAGAGGTTCCTTTAGAACCGAGACAATTCGGGACCCAAACTGGAAGGTAAAGAGAGTTTGAATCTCTCCAATCATGCATGGCTCACAGTTACAAAACACTGCTGGTTAGTGTACCACAACACAAATAATAAATAAATAAATGGACAATGGACTGGAGATCACTAGTAGTAAAAACATGCTCAACATGCTGTATTATTATAAAGGATATGTTCACAAAATAAATTAAAAAAAAACAAAAAACAGTTAATATGTCTCATTGTAATCCAGAGAAAAACAAGGAAAAGATTCAATAATGTAAAGGAACAATTTCAACATGCCAACCACACCCACACACACAATTATTCACTAATTACGGGTGCAGAATATAGTATGCAAAGCTGGTGATAAAATGCATGCTGCTGATAAACAACACAAACTGCAAATAAATAAATAAATATAAATGAATTAATAGGATGCATTTGAGAACACCAAAGTCAGTCATGTCAAGTCAGAACAGATTTCTCACCAGACCAGACTGTTTATTAATATATAGAGATATGTTTTATTTAGAATATCTTTGTAAAAAGTCACCATACATTCAAGGTCAAATTTTATGAATCACATTTTTTGTTTGTCCCTCCACAGCATGCATAAGATTAACACAGGTTTTCTCAGTTAATTCTGCAAATAATTTGTATTTTTTTTACAAGGACAATAATTATACTATCGTAAATTGAAAATAAAAGACCAAAAACTACATCGCCACTCAGGGAATACAATCATAAATAACACACTGAGAGCTGCAAACGCTGTGGAAATCTAAAACTAAATCACAGTTGTTTAAAAAATTAAATAAATAAATTGCTAAGTGAGGCATTTACCCTGCTGGCGGTCATTTTAGCAAAAAGTTGGGCCAAAACTTTTGAATCAAAACATTTTCTTGCAATGATACAGTGCAACATATTGGACTGACAGAACAATTCATAATATAGATAGATATATACTGTAGTGCCGAAGCTTGAAATGACAGCTTCACAAGCACGTATATAACTTAATAAAAGCAAAGTAAGGCAGATATGACACACAATTGGGACAGAAAAGTCACAAGGAAGCAGAGCGACTGACAACCTCTCAGAACGGAAAAATCTGCACAGCCTTACTCAGAATCAACTTAAGAGCAGTGGTTCTCAAACTGTGGGGTGGGTACTGTTTGTAGTATGTTATAATTCTGGGGTTTCTCAAGAATTGTTACTTAAATCCTGATTAGGCAAAATCCTATATTAAATCTGATATAGACATTGATTAGTTCCGGGGGGCTGTTCCTGAAAAGTCGCTCAGATAAAACAGGTCTATTGCTTAAAATCCAGTTTACTGTAAAAGTATAAATTCATTCAAACAAGCCAGGGTTAGAAAGTTAGCAACTATTCTGGAACAACCCACTAAAAAGTTAAAAAAAAAAAAAAAAAAAAATGTTTGAGAATCACTGACTGTTAGCATCTTGTGAGGATATTCATTTGTGCTATTTTACACAAGAATTCCATTGAGTCAGTGGTCTCCAAACTATGGCATAGGTACACGTGATAGTGCACAGGCTTCTTCTGGCGTTAAGGTGTCTGAGTATTGTCCTACTTTGTATATGCAGGGCCTAAACATGGCGTTGTTAGTCCTTAGACAAACGGCAACAGTACTAGCGTATAAAACTATATTGTAAAACAGATTTAGTGAAAGTATTCAGAGTAAAGTTTGAGAATCACTGGCATCTTGGGAGTAAACTTAAAGATTCACATGTGCTTTTTTTTTAATAAGAAGGCCATAGAGTTGGTGGCTTTGAGTACAACGGACATTGAAGTCTTTTGGCACTTGTACAGTACATGAACATGTCTTTTCATCTTGACAAAATGACACAACCATGTACATGCAGTTATAAAGACAAGCATTTATAGCAAAAAAGGCAGAGAGAGAGAGATCATCGGTCAGTGTGCACGATTCAGAGTCCGTAACGCTGCATGCCGAGCAGATAGGGGGCGCTCGGGCTGGCAATGCAATCCTCCACCCACCAACCGCTACTGTCCACAACACCACCGGAGGCAGCAGCAACACCCAGGACAAGGGGGGAAAGAGGAGACGAACCCGGGGAGGAAGAGACAGAAAGGAGGGGTGAAACGTGGCCTCCAACTTCCAACTTGTGTGTGGAGGTAGGGCAAGAAGGTAGGAGGGGTTAGGGGGGAGAGAGAGGGAAGGGGTGGGATATAGGAGCTATCCGGAGCTGTCTGTGTCTGTCTGTTAGTCTGTTTTCTCACACAGTCGAAATCAATTTGCCATCAGGACTGTCACTGTGGAAGAGAGAAGGAAGCTTGCCAGGTTCGGACACACTTAGAAAGAGAGAGAGAGAGATGGAGAGACACAAGACACAAGGCAACAAGGAGGCGGAGGTAGAGATGTGTGGGCAGGGCTTGGAGTGTCATTAACCCCGCCCACAACTCCACACGCCCGCCATGATCAGAAGATTAGACTTCCAGTTTCCTTTCCAACACTTTCTTGGTTGTAATATTATCAGATTTGGAAATAAAGCTTTGTTGACAAGAAAACTGTCAAGTCATCTCTGATAGCTAAAGCACTACATTGATCTATTAGCAAACTACTACCAAACTACTAGGGAGAAACACGATATAGCAGCAGACAGTGTGAATAACTACCTAGCCTCTATTTTAAGCACTGGTGATTGAGATGGCATTAGTAGGATGTCGATTGTCACAACAACATATAAAGACTATTATGATTTTACAACACAAACCACAGACATCCTCTCACACATTCACACACACGTACAAGAGCATGTTGTTCCTTATTGGATAGAAACAGGGACAGCATAATTCCTAAGCTATACTGGCCAATGGGACCTGATTGGATTACAATTAAAACATATTGGACTGTCTTAAAATAAACAGAGACACTAACCCCGCTAAACTGCTTTGAACAAGACCTCATTAGAAATACAGAAGATACAAAACTATACACTATCAATGAATTGCTGCCATTAAAGACCATGTTTTTAAATCATGTTGATCAATATGACTAAAAACTGTATCGGTGGATTAAACATAAGAGAGCTGACACTTACCTTGTGGCAAAGCGGCCGTCATAATCTTCAATAGCAGGCTATAAAAGATAAATAAAGAATGAATGAATGAATGAATGAACACCACTACAAGTGGTAGTTTCTAAGGTGCACCACTGGGGGGCAGCAAATACTGAATTACAACTACAAGTTCAGCATTAACTTTCTGTCAACTGATATTTCCATTTTCTAAGTATGGGTTATGAGTTGTTTCTATAGCATATCATAAATTGAAATAACTGTGTTATAGTGTTTTTTAATTTTTCTCACAAAATGCTTTAGTGACCAGTGTAGAGAGAAGCTAAAAACAAAAAACTGAAAATAGTGATTTTTTTTTTTTTT
>KN476792.1:36251-50125 GCA_000787095.1 Periophthalmodon schlosseri | reverse complement strand
GTCATCCCGATCAAAAAAGTCAATGTCTAGGAACTCATGTCATATCTTTCACTGCGTTGCCATGGCGATGCGCAAAAGTCCCCATGTTATCCTAATGGGAAAATTTCCTCATTTTCGTACATTTCAAAGTCCTATAACAACTTATTAGCTTCACTGAAGAACGTGAAATTTGGCACAGAGACTCTTTAGGTCGTTCCCGTCAAAAAAGTCCAATGGGCCAACTTTGTATTTTGCACGGTGTTGACGTGGCGATGCCTCAAAAACCCATGTTATTGCATTTTCTGAATCAGTGCTTTGACTTTGTTTGGTGACAAGTACAGCCCAAATCTGCAATAAAACACAGGCAAGTGGCGCGTTAGCGCCACCCTCAGGGATTGCCGGGTCGGCGGAGTGTGAAGCGCAGCCCGCGAGGGCCGTTCGATGCTGCTTGCGGCTTTAATTTTTTTTTGTTTTTTGTTTTTTTTACAGAGTGTACTTGGGTTTGTGTACTTTTGATTTGATGTAGTATGTTAACTACCTAAACTATTACTTCTACTAATGATAATATTTTTAACTACTACTGCGACTATTTTAATACTGCTGCTATTGCAACTGCTAAAAATACTGCTGCTGCTCCTCCTATTATTAATACTATTACTAATACTACTACTACTGCTATGGCAGACCAGTAGGGGAGAATTTTTGCTGCTCAACTACTTCTACTAATTTTACCACTACTGCTACTGCTTCTAATACTGCTACTCCTCCTCCTCCTCCTCCTCCTCCTCCTATCATATCAATACCTAAACTTGTGGTATCACCCATCCTTACTTTTAAATGAAACTTAAAATGAAATTGAGGTATATCTCAGTACAAAGTTATACCAGAAAAGTAATTTGTGCCAACTTAATATGCACTGAAGTAAGTCAGTCAATGCCTTATTGAAACGTAAACGGCAATAAGAATATGAAGTACAACTGCAGCATTGATAAGTCTGCTTTTCTGTGGACTGTTCAAATGTGTTAAGTGCAAATTGTGTTAAATGTGCTCAGCAATTTTGGAACTTAAATCAAAACTGATGTTGCGGAAAGGAAGTTGGGAGTAAAGTAATTGTGGCCACTTTGGAATGTTTCATAAAGACCTCATTCTGCATGTTTTGGTTCATTCCACTTTTTCGGGGGATGTTGGCTATATCCCTGCTCTATTTGCATTTTTATGAGGAATCAAGTGAAGTTTTATCGAAACAACAGCAGCGTTTCACTTTAACACCCTCATAAGTGCATTTATGCTGTCATAACAACACATCTAAACTCTAGCCTCCTCTTAACCACCACTTATCTTATATCTCTAAAATATATCTTGTTATCTTTGGCAGTAGTACAACGCAAGTTGTAACGGGCCTAATACAGATGTACATAGCAATTGGAACACAGAATTGTAATGTACAGGTGTGGGTAATTTAACTAATAGTATGTAATGACAGCGGAAATTGTCCACTTTCAAACACCTGGTCTTAAAAATTTCTTGGTAATATTTTCTGGAGACAGTTTATTAAACCGGAACTAAACACCTAAACCCCGCCCCAAATCACATTTCAAATAGAGCTGCTAAACTGGGCAGTATCCGGAGAACTAAAGGCGAGAGTGAGGGGGGAGGAGGGGCGGGGTCTGGAGGTATAAGGAATAGTGTGATTGGTCTAACAGGTATCCATACTTCAAACTCCGCCCCTGCAGCCAGGTGTTTGTAATCAGAAACACCTGGCTGCAAGCAGGGCAGTCCTGCGTGATGTCACATACTACTTCAAATTAGAGTGGCCACTGAATCCAGGGTACACCATGTACCGGTGCTTCAGACCAGTCACAGAGCAGCATTGTGGTTTTGGCACAGCACAAGGTATAAAAACCAAAAAAAAACCAAACTAAAAACAAACAAACATGGTGACACAGAAGGACGTCTATTTTAGCAGAAATACAAACTAGAGGGAGGCACTTTGTGTATTTGTGGAGGGAAATATGTCTGTGCTTTTCTCTCAACTGGATTTCACAAAAGTTTGATTTCTCAGATTGTTCCACTGTTGTGATGCTTCAACCAACCAGCTGGATGTGTTTATCTGGATGTTCTATCTTTCCATGATGGCTTTCACATAGGGTTGCAAAGGGGCGGAAAATTCTAAGGGGACGGTTTAACAAGTCAACAAGTCTATCCCCATGAAGGCCACACTTGCCTTGAATGCCCAAAGCTTCTTCCTCTTCAAGCCCTAGTGGTCACATCTAACAATGACAGCTTCTTTGAATCTATTACTCTCTTTACTGTGACTGCATAAATTAAAGTTTTTATGCTTTTGTGCTTTACCCCTACCAAACAGACAGCCTTCAGAAGGAATTCCTCATTAATTCCCATATATTCCTGATAATTCTCATGGAAAATTTCCAACTTTGAATATTCCCGAAATTTTGCAACCCTACTTTCACATTAGTCAGGTTACCACTTCCTATAATATTGTCCCTCATGCAATGATTATTTTACTTATTTATGCCTTGTCTTTGACTTGCAATACAGTTCAGTTTCAGAAAAGGATTCTTAAGTTTGGGGTAGATATCAGGTTTTGTTTAAATTTATTACTATATGCCTAAGATTTTTACAACTTGGAGTAATTTAAACAGGGAATGATAAACCTTAAGGCTTTGACAATGCCAGGCATAACAAATGAGTTTTGTGTAGAAAAGTATGGATATGTTTAAGAAAATATGGAGATGATGAGGAAAGGGAAGAGGAGAGTGAGGAGGCTGATGGTTCTGCTGCTGCAGTGGAGATGGAGTGAACCAGGGTTTTCGGTCACTGCAGACACCACAGAATTAACAGCATTAATTTTAAACAATTTGCTGTGGTCCAAAGTTATTCCTCACTTACCTTATGCATTCTGCAAATCCTGATTATTCACCCCGATGAGTTTATAAGCACTTTTCACAACTCTCAGAGACCAGAGTAGAGTTTTGCCATCACGGCTAAACAAACATAGCATGCCAACGCGCATTCTTGCAAACACACAATTTTTGCCCATGTATTTGAGCTATATTTGTCTTGACTAACTTGTCTCCATGGGGATGTTATTGCTTTTCCTGGAATCGTCCACAGTGCAGCATTAAACGTGAGTATTTGTCATTGAAACAGCAACATTTTTATTGCAAGAAAACACACAGAAAAACATGCATTCTTACTGTGAGTGGGGGTGATCTCTGTCTTGATGTGACCTGTAACTTGGCCTTGTGGCGTCACTTGCTTGTCTCCATAGAGATAAATTTAATGAACATTCAAGACAACACAATAACATCTCCATGGAGACAGACAGGTGACGAACTATACTCTGAAAGTTACACAGTGCACCTTTAATAGTGATATCATGCATGTATTCTGACCTCTACCACAAGTACCTTAATAGCAGCTAACGAAACAGCAATTAGCTTATATACCAAACTATGTAATTATAGATTCTGCATATATTAACCGGTCACAAGTGCATGATCATGGGAAAACTGTAATTTAGCTCGGTGGAAATAAAACCTCATTTATTTTACGTCTAAATAAAACTATCATTACTCTGTTGAAATGTCGCTCTCTCGTCTCTCCTGGGAACACGCTAATTAGAATGTAATGTTGCACACACACCATAATGTTTACAGCTAATTGCAACTCACAAAAGCAGCATTTTCCGAAGGCCTCTTGCTTGTGACTTGGCACTTTAAGAAATGCGTTATAAAATGCGGATGTGGGATCTGGGACTGGGTGAAGGTACCTGAATGATGGCATTTTATGTGATTCAAATGTAGAGAAGCAAATAGGCTTATCGGAAGAACACACAGAGCCTCATATAGTCTGCCAATCAGCTGCGGGGGAGAAATCTGGAAAATGGGTCGGATTAAGCAAACTTTGTCGTCGTGCATTTCTTCATTCGTTTTATGACTGGTTACATTCCCAATTTGCAGGGACGTGCACAGACATTTTGAGGGGCAGGTGCTCAGCCAAGAATAAAATAATACTTTTCGATATTGCCTACAATGAATGTATCCACATCATTTAAAAGTAAGCAAATATGATTTGGCTTCTTTAGATATTACTTTCAAGTGAGTGCCAGCTGAGGTTTAACAGTAAATCTTTGTGTAGGCCGAGGGGTCTGGGACCAATAAGAGTATAACAAAAATGAGAGAGACAGAGCCATGTGGGGGATTCTGGGGGTCCTGCCTCCAGAGATTTTGATCAAATAAATGTAATTTCCTCTAATATGGGGTGGTCTTGGTGAAGAAATCCAATTTTCTATCAGAACAATGGGATATAAGCCATTGTTGTGGCTTCTTTCTCTCAAAGATTCAAAACATGCAGTTGTTTATTAGATTATAACAACTGGCCTACTTTTCTGACATACTTGTCACTAACTTCTATTTTAGAACTGCTGATCACTTGTGTCTACCTCCTGTGTGGAGCCCAGCCCTCTGCTCCCTCTCTGGCTCCGCCCCTGCTCTCCAGCACACTGAGCGCAGCTGCTGTCTGAGCAGCAGCCTCACACTGGGCCGTAGACAAACACAGACAGCAGTCCAGTCTAACACTTTTGTCGACACACCTAGACCTGTTATGTGTTATGCTGCTTTCATGAGAATTCAGAGGCTCTTTTCCGGGAAATATAGTTGCACTATTGAATAGACAGACATATTATTTCATCAGATGTTTTGTTCATAACTTCGTGAAAAAAATAAAAACAGACTCTTTATGGGCTCCAGACTGTTCCTACAGTCTTTGATTTGGTGCTATGTTCTGTTAAGGTTAAGAAGCACATAGACTCTGGAAGCTGCGACAGGCAGACGCACACGAGTGAGCGAGAGGCAGGAGGGAGGGAGAGAGGGAGCAGAGCGACAGCTAAATTCTTTTATGTTAAAGTTTAGAGTATAAAACAACAACAACTGTTACACATGTGCTGTCTTCATGGGGCAAATATTAAACCTAAAATATATGTTGACCACGAGGGCACTTAAGTTAATTTGTACGTCTAAACTGGCTTTTTGGTTCTGTGATTAGGCTTGTCACAATAGCACATTTTGAAGCATGACATATTGCTACAGAGATATACTGCGATAAACGATAATATTGAAACTACTTTATGCCATTGGCACAATAACAGAAATGCAGGACAATCCCAGCGAATGCATTTTTAAATCAACAGTATCATTCAAAGGCCTGAGCTGCAACAAATAAATAACAGAATTAACCAATAAGTAGCCAAAGAAGTCAGATGAAATATTTCGGTACCATTTTTGGTGTTATCACTTTAAATGACTTTCTAAATAATGTTTTTCTTCCTCGAAAATTAAACTCAACAGTGCACAAATATGTATTCTATAAATTACACATTGTTTTCGAATAAAATTGTGTTTCATTTCCATTTTAACAAAAAAAAAACAAAAACAAAAAAAACACTGAAATGTCCTGTGGTGTGTTATAGACAGTTCCTAAAGGTGTTGGCATAAAGGGAAGCATGTATACATTATTTCATAAAATTACATCTTTATCTCTACTTTAAATCTAAAAAAGATATAACCAATTAAATGTTGTAGGGTGTCCTGCAGTATGACATGAAAAATCACATATTTAAAAAGACAGTTACACAAAAACCATAAATAGCTCATCTGGCATTTATGCACCAGGGACAGCTCTGGGGTTATGGGTTTAAGCTACAGGTCAAAATTAATAATTATAATTTTCTTACTTTTGTAAAATAGAACTTTTCTGAAAATTTTGAACATGTGACGGCAGTGCGGCAGCTGTATATCCTGAGAAAAATACCATTCTAATTGTTAAAATGATATTATTTATGATGGAATGGTTACATAATTATTAAACTAGCACAATAGACACATTAAGTAATTTATTCAAATTTTTTAACATGCAATTTGTCGTGAATGTCCTGTTGGGGTGACTGGAGAGGTCACACCGTAGGGCATGTTAAAATGTCTCAAATTAAAAGAGTTACACAAATAATTATGTAATGTCTGTGAAAGGGCTTCCTTAAAATTATTGTAGAGCTTATTTGTTTTTGAAAATATTTTTTTTTTGTATTTTGGTACAAAAGCATGTCACACAGAAAAAAGGCATTACACCACAAACCGTCAACCGTACCCATTTAAAGGTCCTATATTACACACAATTGATGCTTGTGAGCTTTAAGCCATGTTATAATGCTGTTACCTCATCAAAAACATACCTGGAGTCGGGTTTTGTTTTATTTACATGTTTTAGTAATCCTTCATTATTAGTCTGTCTACATCTCCAAAACTCAAAATGCTCCATGTTCCACCTTGTGATGTCATGAAGCAGTAGTTTTGAAGTTAACAGCTACCTTTTACTTTTTGTTTAGTAGAGACTGGCAATTCCAGGACTGAAATGATCAAAATAATTCCAGTGATGGTGCATGGAGTTTAAAAACACAGTGGAGCACTTCCTGCATTGCCACATGATGTCACAAAGTGGAACAGAGTGTTTTCCGTTTGAGAGAAGAGCTCAGCCTAAATATGCAGGGTTTGTGTGTTAAACACGTGTGAATGATGGCACCGATTGGCAGCCTCGCTTCTGGCAATCTGCTCCAGGGCAGATGTGGCTACAGTAGTGGTTTACCGCCACAGTGTGGAGTAAATGAATAATGCAATAAAAGCATCTTTGAATGTCCAAACAGCACTATATAAATTATTATGTAATTATATTCAAAATGATGGATGACCAATGAGCTTCTTTCATTTCATATGCGTCACTAAAATATAAGCAAATCTGATTGCATGATTATGTTTAGTTCTGGCTCGAGACGTGACAGAAGGAGTGGTGACCAGACTGATATCCATCTGTATAAAAAGTACAGAGAGATATCATTCTGGATTTGCCAGGCAATCAATGCTGTACAAAACAATTAATTGTTCACATGTATGTGTCCTAAATATGTAACATTTTGGCTATTTTGTCTGTATAAAATTATTAATATGACATGTTTTAATAATATATGTAAGTAACCTACATAAAAAAGTTTCAAATTGGTAACTGGTGCGTGTCTTTATTCACCTGCAGTGTTTCGCCTGTGTCCTTATTTTCAAACTGAGCCATTCATTTCGTATTTAACTGTAGCCGCCAAAGCAAACAGAAAAAAGGATTTCAGCACAAATGTTCATGTCTCTTGCATTTGGACTTTTCATGGCGTACATCTCCAACACAACTGCCAGGCCCGTGCTCCGACAAAGGCTGCTTTCTAAGGAACACATGTTAGCTGCCAAGTGGCTCTGGCCCAGTGAATAAAACATGTCTGTGTGAAGAGACTGCTCTGTGTGTGGGTCTGTGTGGTGCAGTCGGATGTGAAAGCCGCTGTAATGAGAAGCCCTTCCTGTCAGCAGCGGTAAACACTCGCCTGGGTTTTGGCGCATTTGTCTTAAGTTGTTTACGGGAATGAATTGTGTGTGACATGCAGCAATGTAGTAAATGTATAACAGTGGAAATACAGAAACAGCCATGATCAAGGCTGCTGCAGATGATCTAGTTTGTAATACATAGCCCTTTTTGGAAGACCTAGCATTTTTCACTCCTCACCTGGAAGTGGTAAGCTTCTATTATAGCCACAGCTGCCCTGGGACAGACTGACAGAACGTTACATGCTCTCAGATTGAGTGCACTACATAAGGCCAATTCAAACTTAATAGAAAGTAAGAAGTTTATTCTTGTTGTTGAGGCTGCAAGAACAAGAACAAACTTCTTATGAGCTCAGACATTTCACTTCATCTTAATGTGCGTATGACGGGTTTTTATCATTCTCTAATTTTAACTTAATTTGGTGGGATCCCTGTTGCAAATATAAATTATAGCTTTACTCCAATTAAGAAGAAATTTGTGAAGAAAAGTACAAAAAAAATGTGTTGTAATTACAGAGTAGAGCACAATTTGTATATTTGTTCTGATATTTTAAACATGATTTGACAAAATGAAACTGTTTTCTTATAGTTTTATTTGTCAGATAATTTCTGTGTATATTAGAGAACTTTTGGCATGGTGTACTACATGGTTGCTTGGTAACAGTTATGGAATTCCCTAGCGTGATGCCATATTTAAAATCAGGAAGTAAAATTTTTAACCTAACAAATGTGTGATTTTTATTTTTATTTTATTTTTTTGCAAAATCTTAAATATTATCTTGACTGTGTTTTAGTAAAATGAGTTGTCCAATCTGTCATAGGCAAGTTCAGGAGCAAAACCATTCCATGCCCCTCCCCCAAACAACTAGCTATGTTGTTGCTATGGAGATTAGCAACAGTACAATGGAAGCACAACTGTTATAAAAAAACATGGATCTATAATAAGAACTGGATAAGACATTCTCCCTCTGTCCTGGGGCGAGATTGACTAGTTCCCACTCCAAAGCTACTGGAGCTCCCGGGAGCTTAGGCCTAGGAAGAATTCTCCCATCATAAGTCAGATTTTGTAAGGATTCTTCTCTGTTTTCACAACATGAACATTAAAAAAATTTAAATCCTCAAAGCACCAAAAAGTTAGCTTTGTAAGCTTTAGCCTTGTAAGATTTAGCCCTGAGCCCGCGCTAGCTCTGCTCTAGCAACAGTCACTTTGATTGGGCAGAACTGGTCACTGGGTGCACATTTCTGACGCCACATGGTGGGAGGTGCTAGTCTGTATTGAAGAAGTAATGTGGAAGAGAAAATTATTTTTGGGCCCATGTGCCAATGAGCACAGGCCATTGAAAACAATACAACACCATCTTGGGTTCACCTTCCAGATTGTATTATACTCCCATGGTTAAAGCATGGTGTATGTTAAAGTGAACCACACCCACTTTGAAAATCCACAAAGGACATCTTTGTACAAAGGGCTGTTACTGACACTTACTTCCTGATCCTGACCTGTCCTGCACTAAGGCCACACCTGTGCCTATAGACTAAAGGAGTGCAATTATCACTATTGGCTTTGGCATGCCTGTAGTGTCCATCTATTAATGGGCCTGTACCAGATTTCAAACCATGAGTCAAAAACAAGTTTTAGTTTGAACCTTTAGCTCCTTCCACATTCTGCTGCAGTTATATTGCACCATGACACAGAAACAACTGTCTGGGATGGTGCCATGCAGTTGTTTCCTTACAGTTCACCAGTCTCTGCCTACTATTGGCTATTTTCATCACTCTTAAAAATGCACATTGACAGAGAATGTCTGGGAATGTCTATCTCTTTGCTTTGACCACTTCTTTGCACACTTGGCATTCCTTGGCCCTGACATGGCACACATTGAGGTGAAAACCATCTTTGAGAGAAGGCCAAGAGTTTGCAGCTCTGTCAACAAAGCAAAGAGTGGCTACTTTGAGGAAATTGAATCTAAAATATAAAGAAATATTTAGTTCCACATAGCTTGCTCGATATATATAATGTCTTAACTATGTATCTAAAATATAAAAGTAGTAAACATAAAGAACATTTAAAGCAGACCTATTATGCAAAATCAACTTCTCAGAGCTTTTAACCACGTTATGGTTGTTTTCCCTTGTCATTTACCCTCTCGAAGTTGTATTTGGAGTGATTCGTGCATGTTTGAGCAATCTTTAATCACTTTCAAGACGCCATATTGCTGAGCTATTCCCGTTTTCACCGCGACAGGTATACGCCCACTGCTCAGTACTTACCTCGTTCTCTAATTGTATTTTCTTAATTGGTGATACACGTACGATTCGGCAGCGTTGTGTCGTCGTTTTGGTACAAACAAAAAAAAAAATCTGCTACTTGCTCACTATCCATCGGAGGTGATAGTGAGCGATGTCGCCGTAAACATGATGACGTTTACGGCGGCATCTTCTCCCACTGGGCACCACAGTTTTCTAATGCGAACGTCAACTGACTAGTTTCTTTTATTGAGTAGTTTTAGATGAATATTGTGATTTAAAATGTGTAAATTATAACATAATGAGCCACGGGTGTCAGATTATAACTATACAGCAGGCTCAATATGTCTTCTTTAATGAGAAGGTGTGTTCAAACTTTAGGCCAGTAGTGTATTGTCATGCGTTTGGTACCTCTCTCTTTTGCCTAACATTTATAACCATTAGTTTCTTTTCTGAGAATGGCTATGCACCAAGTGGCTCTCCACCAAACGCCTGAGCAATAATTCTAAAAATGTCACGCTCTACCCACACAATATTTGTGATGTTTTGGTGCCCATCTCTGCACGCCACTTGTTTTTATCGCACAAAATACTCTGCTATTAAAATTTAATTGCGTCCCCTCTCGCCCGGTTGGCCCTGCGACATCTGTTGATTCCCTGACGGCTTACTGACATCTATTATTGAGCTTCAATAGGATGCTCAACTGGATAATAGCAAGTTGTGAAGGCGAACAATCTTGTGTGTTTGTATGCTTTGAGTACAGAGCCTTTTAACAAGCGTCTGGAGTAGTGCTCTGTCCCTCGCAGTGAACCTCCTCTTCAAACATTTAAGAGGTGTTTGGTCTGGCCACCCCCAGTCTGTCACAGAGCAGAGAAGAGGATGTGTAGCCGACAGATACTACAGGTACAAACACACACACACACACAGCTACAATATCAGTGGTGGAGTAGGTTTAATTGTACCAGCCAAAAATCTTTTTTTTTTTTTTTATTTCTCTCCCAAATAGTGAAATGTTAAAAAGTATTTTGAAGTGCATTGTCCAGTTAGGTTCTCCTTACTATAAGTCTTACTGAAGATCTGGATAAGGGTTCTTGGGGTCCACAAGAGTTTGAGACTCACAGAAAACAACATTTTGTGGTGAATACTATGAAGGAGCACCTGTTTATTATAATATATATTAATCGATAGAGATACATAATAATGCATGTCTTATTTAGCGCTTTTCCAGACGCTCAAATTCGCATTACAGTTTCATGCATTATTCATTTATTCCACACTTGATGGTGATAAGCTGTTATTGTAGCCACAGCTGCCCTGGGGCAGACTGATTGATAATTGCATTGTAACATGGAACAACTACTTTCGAACCTTTGAATTTCATGTTTTATAACGTAACATAATGTAATGGGATCTAGTTATACATCCATGACTACTGTGCATACAAAACTCAGGTCTGTTGCCAGCATGGACTGCTCCTGATGGGGATGCAGTCTTTTACATAGCTGCAATAGCTGCAGTAGCTAGCAAGACATGGCCTGTGTCAGAATGTCCAGACTATTCCTTACAGAGGGCACTATTTAGGGGTCCTAAAAAACATATTTTAGATTGAATTGCTTGTCCCACCCACTAATGACAGACAAAAAACTTATTGGACAAAAGTTGCTCTTATATAATAGGGACAAGTGCTGTGAATTAGCTCTGGCTATAAGCACTGTGATGCATCTGGCTGCTGTCCTATAGTTAGACAATGTTTTTTGCATCTGTTCCTATTGAAATAAACCAAATAAATAAAAATGGTGTTCCTGGCACTAACTACTTCATGGATACTGCTTAACAAAATGCACTGGTGAAATTCTGCCTAATTTTCTTTCTCAAATACTAACCACTGCATAATGTGAAGACTGTTTCCTTGAACTAAAAGAAATGAGGAGAAGTTGGCTACTATTACAGAGAACAGAACCATATTAAACTACAACATAATAAAGAGGACTTAAAAATTGTGAAATATTAGCCCAAAGAAACAGTCTTGCACCAGTACAGATATATTGTGTAGCAGCAAAATAAGTCTGCTGTGTTCTGTCTGCATCTAATTATAAAGCGTTTTATTGTGCAATAATCAGGAAGTGCACGTTAGCATGCTAGCTGTTGTTTGCTTTGCTTTACTGTCTCTAAGAGTTGTGAAAATTACAAACTCGGAGCAGTAAGTGCACGGCCACTTCAGTTCATGCCGCGCCCCACCATCTCCTGAACATCGTCTAACTGGCACGCTCTTCATTGCAATGTCTTCTGCCAGGGTTTGAGCATCAAAGATAACCCATTCAGTAAAGCCTACTAATACTTTTCTTTCGTGTCTGTCTGAGTCTTTCCAGGTTGAAATTAACTAGTTCTATTTTTCATGTTTGTAAAAATCAGGTACGGACTTTAATGACTTCTGCTGATTACCACTTGAGAGGATGATCTTGCTTCTTAACAGTTCACATTGGTTCTCATTTGTGATATCAGGCAAAACATTTTAATTTTTCTTTTCAAGAAGCTTTTCTAAAACGAAAACTGAATGAACACAGGGAACAGTTTGGCAGAGCATGCAGCACTAGTGGAAGGTTTTTGCACAATAAATTGCCTAGCATAGTTGGTTTGTATTTTTCATTGTGGGAAAAAAGAACATGCAGAAGTGATTTTGTATGATTTTTATGAGACATTGGCATGGACATTTTAATTATTCGGGGAGCTGTAGAGTGTGTGTTGAGTGGAGATCTCACTAAATAGCTACTAAATTTACAGTCAATGCAAAACCAGACTATGTTACATAAATAATAAGGATTATCTTTGGTAGGTATCTGTAATTCAGGTGGGTTGGAAATGGTAAATGGTCACATTTTTATAGCGTTTTTCCACCTCCAAGGTACTCAAAGCGCTTTACATCAAGGAAACGCACACACACGCACTGGGGGCAAGGTGAGTTAACAACAGCATTCATATGAAAAACATATCTGGAGTTTTGTTTTGTTTAATTTGCACATGTTTAACACACTAACCTTGCATATTTAGGCTCAGTTCTTCTCTTCTCTCTGTGGTATGGTGTTTTTAAACTCCATATACTTTCACTTGAATCGTTACTAGATGCTACCAAATTTATCATTAGTTTAAGTTAAAGAACTATTGTGCTTGTGTCTGCTATATAATTATAATCTATGACACCTGTGGATGATTGTTAATTTGCTTAGTTTTTGTTTTGTTTTGTTTTTTATTACCATTATTATTGCACTGAAAAACTTGTTTCCATGGAAATGTTGTTCCTTTGACTATAATCTTTGGCACTACAGCATAAAACATATCTGTCTCCATGGAAAATGTTCCAAAGTATGTTTTTAACTGTCTAGTTCCATTGGATCATGCAGCTGACCACTTTTCAGAAAGTTACATACTGTACTTTGGACAAATTATAAATCACTTACTACTGCTACTAGTAATTTCTTGGACCACACTGGACCTCTGATTCAAATGCATATTGTCAACCAGAAAAGTAGCAAAGAGCAGCCAAAACTCCACTCTACTTGTAATCGGATGAGTGAGAAATTGCATAGCTACTCTGTGTGTGCATTAATATTGATATTTTGTGTCTGCTGTCCTTTTCAAACTGCCTGAACCAAATGGGAAGTGACCATAAAAATCCCCCAGAGCTTTACCTATACACTTCTCCAGACAGGACTGTCATACTGTCATGTGGAGGAGTGCCTTCATTTACTGTCCTCTGGTTTCTACTACCAAAGCTCATAGTATTGACAAAACCCTGTCAAATGCTCACCGGGCAAATCCAGACTAAAATTTTTAGGGATGGTCACCACGCCCTCCGTCGCATCTCAAGCCAGAACCAAACATGATCGTCCAATCAGATTTGTTTATTTCAGTGACGCATGTGAAACAAAGGAGCTCATTGGTCACCCATCATTTTGAACAAGGTGACATTTATCTCACCTCATTCATTCTGCCAAAATATGTATTGTTTTCAGTCCTGTTATATTTTTTCATGTCTTTTTTTCCTCATAAGCAGTCATATTTTTGGTAGGGTCGTTTCATGCATGTCCCTGTGCCATGCATGGCTAATCCACCTGTCAGTCACACCAACAGACTGTATAAAGAAGTTTGCTTAGAATTTGCTTAGTAACACTGTCAATCAAACCTGTTTCTAACGCTAGCGGGAGTGACCTTAGGGAA
>KN476792.1:16987-36182 GCA_000787095.1 Periophthalmodon schlosseri | reverse complement strand
CTGATTTGTCTGATATTAACTTTCATAGCTTGATTTACAAATAAAATAGCAAAATAAAAACACCCGATCATGTAGAGTGGGTTAACCTCCTAGAACCTGGCGTCCACATATGTGGCAACACATTTTTACCTGTCTAGGCCACAATACAATTTTTTTTCTCTACAAGGTCCTGGTGTCCACATATGAGGTCATTAAATTGCCACTTAAAGGTGACGGAAGAGTATAACACATTATAGTTTAGATTCAAGATGGACTTCGTTAAAGGCATATATGTTTCTGCACCTGTTAGCAGCACTTCAAATGAGCCACATTGTTCCAAGAGGCACAATTGTTGTTTCTCATTTTGTTTTTTTTGTTTTTACACAAAATGTTGCTGTGATCAGGCACTTAATAAATAGTTTTTGCAATTCATTATTCAAATGCAATTTTATTTTGTTCTATCAAAATCATTAAAAAGTAGAAAAAATATCCTCATATGTGGACATAATTTTTCTCATAATGTAAAAAGATATATATTTTTTTATTTTTACACTCCCAATCAGCCCAAATAACAAAGATAAATTGATAAAGCATGACATGCAAGAGTTCAGGTCTCAGGAGGTTAATACAAACATTTTAAGACCAAAATGATGAGCCTGACAGCACCAGTTATGGGGAGAGGAGCAATGTTTTTTTTTTCCATAGAAAGTGAACTGGAGCCAGAGTTGATGGAGCCGGAAGTGCGCCCATGCTCACTTCCCATTTGGAGTGTGGCAACTAGCAGGTTAGCCATGTCCATTTATATATACAGTCTATGATCACACTCATCTGAACTCGAGGGGATTCAGCTCAAGTTCAAGTATTGGAGGAAGTGTGTGCTCTGGATGCCAGGCAAGTTAAATGCTGCTTTCTGTCTGGTCTTGGTTCATGCAACAGATAGATATGGTGAAGAAGAAACATAGTGGTGTAAAGTCCAAGATAAATATGCTTAGTGTTGTACCACCCAAGTTTGATTTTGTAATAGGTCTTGTTTGGTTATCTATTCAACAGTGTCAACAAAGATATTTACAAGATTAAACTGATATAATAAAAGTTACAATCTAAATATTAAAATTCCTGTGCCTATGTATTTTTTTAGCAAAATTTGTCTTGCCCCTGTACAGATATATTATATAAGCAGCTCTTGAGATCAAAGCTGCTGCATGCTGTCTGCACCTAATTAGAAAGCATTTTATTGTTCAGTTATCAAGAAGTGCGCATTAGCATGCTTTGCAACCACTGAAAAACACACTGGACTCTGCAAGTAATTGCAGTGAATAACTAGGATGCACAGAATGCATAAGGAAAGTGAGCAGTAACTTTGGACCACTGCAAACCATTTGAAATGAACTAATTCTGTTATTCAAGTTTTTCAGAATCAGGTACAGCACCTTTAATAAAACTGTAATTGATTGGTGGACATAACTTGTTAGTGCTTCCATTGAGCTCAAGTGCAAAACTGTGATCCATTTTTTTCTGTTATACAATATGCCTGTATGTTTTTAATTATACATACTTGACAATTCTTAAAGAAATCACCATTGCAGGACAATAAAAATGAAAACTGATATTTCACAGTTTCTATAATAGCCTATACAAAATCAGCATATACCAACAATAGGGCACATGAATATTCCATTTGCACTTCAGTGTTAATGAATGTTACTATCTCTTGTGTTGGAGACTCTTCAAGATTGGAAATGCCAAGGTTAAGGTAGGCAAAGGCTACTAGATTTACCATTAGTTTAAGTTAAAGAAGACCTGTTGTGTTTGTGTTTGCTATATAGTTATAATCTATGACACCCCTGGATCATTCTGTTAATTTGCACATTTAAATTGCAATATTGATCTAAAACTATTTAATAAAAGAAACAAGTCTGCTGACTTCTGTGTTAGAAAACTGCGGTGCCCATCTGGAGCTAACTTTGCCGTAAATGTCAGCACAATAAAGAGCCATGAAGTTGTGAGCCCCTTCAATGGATAGCTGTACATCACGCTAGCGAGCAGCTGATTTTTTTTTTTCATTTGTACCAAAATGACGAATCCAACAGGTATCACCGATTAAGAAAATAAAACTGGAAAACATTAAAATCGCTTATTTTATCTTGAAAATAAGCAATTAAAGATTGCTCAAACATGAATTACTCCAAATACAACTTCAAGAGGGTAAATGAGAAGCGGAAACAACTATTACATGGTTAAAGCTCTAAAAAGTCGATTTTGCATAATAGGTCTGTTCTGAATAATAAGACATCCTTGAGTCCACCGGTGCAAGGTATTACCTTGTAACCATATAACAGTCCATGTACATTATAGTAATTGATACAAAGAATATAATGAATTGTGTAACCTTGTAACTAACAAAACAGACATGTAGGTGCATGTACACTGTCTTGCTTCAGTCTACTATTTGTAGTATGATTAAAATGGCTACACTTTTTGCATAGTGAGGTTAATTAAGTCAAAGCAACTAGCAATGTTGGGTCGAAGTAGCACTGATTAGATGTGCATATTATTAACTTACTAACTTAATACTGTCAAAAACTATAAACCACTTAACTTACTGAAAAATATTGACTCATGTTTTACAGAAACAAATAATTAACCACACACACACACACACACACACACACAGACATATATATAACACATTTTTTAAACCACACACACACACACACACACACACACACACAGACACAGACATATATATAACACATTTTTAAAAAATGGAAACACATTTAAAAAATACATTACAAGTAAGCCATTCTATAAAAGAGGGTTTTTAAATTAGATTTAAAAGCACCCACAGTGTTGGATAGTCTAATCTCCTCTGGCACTGCATTCCAGAGCTTTGGGGCCCTGACTTGAATGGTCAGAAGTCGGGAGGGAGGCACAGTGAGGAGTGTCTGCTCTGAGAAGTGCAAGGAGCGGCAAGGGACATATGGTGACAATAGTTCACAAATGTAGGCAGGAGAAAGACCATGGATGGCTTTAAAAGTAATCAGCAGTATTTTAAAGTCAATTCTAAGATTTACTGGGAGCCAGTGGAACGCAGCAAGGACATGTGAGCTGTTGTTAGTCTTACCATCAAGGCAAAATTTCTCTCTGGTCTCTGAAAGTTGTGAAAAGTGCTTATAAACTCATCATGGTGAATAATTAGGACGCTCGTAATGCGCAAGCTAAGTGAGGACCACTGCAAATGGTTTAAAAAGAACTAGTTCTGTTTTTCACATTTTTAAGACAGTAAAAATCAAGTACAGCACCTTTAAATAATATATGCACCAGTTATGAATTAGATATCAATGGTGGCTGTCTCGCTAACATTCTTGCCTCACAAATTCATTTCCTGGGTGTTTTAGTGCAAAGTTTATATGTTCCTTCTTGTATCTGGCTGGGTTTCCTGTGAGCACTCTGGTTCCCCCATAATAATTTAACAGGTTACACTGTAACTTTTCTTTTGGGAGCTCGGCTACCTGATGTCCCCATAGAGATTTTACTACTTTGCTTGGAATGATCCTCAGTGTGGCATTACATTTGTCTTTTTGTTCCTTACATTACATTAGGTGTCTTAATTGCTCAAAAATCATATGAAACACATACATGATTGCTAAGTGCAGCGTCTCCTCTCCACAGATCTTACCTGTATCTTGGCCTGGTAGCTTCACCTGCTTGACTCGTTAAGTTTTTTTGTTTTTTTTTTGTTTTTTTTTGCCATACTGTATAACATTCTAATCAGTGCAACAACATGGAGACAGAGTGCACCTTTCTACATTCAAATTATTCTCCATACAATTTTCACATCAACTCCTATGTAGAGGTTTCAGCTCTAGTCATCTGAAATCAAGATGTTTCAGCTTCCATCCAGAATCCATTTTCAATATAATGGTACTTTAGACACTAGGATTTATAATATTTGTTGAGTTAATTAAGTCCTGCCCTGCCCTTGTTTGCAAGCTCACCTCATTATGGATTGTTAAGCCCCTTTTGTAATCACCCTTATGTCATAGATACCCTTATAGTCCATCCAACTGTACAATAACTCACTCTTAGCATGCTAGTTGTTGTTAGCATTATCATCACAGCAAAACTCTGCACTGGCCTCTTCACGGTGAAAAAATGTGATGTTCTGAATGCATAAGATACATTACCAGTCAGAAGTTTATTCCCATGATTATTTACATTGTAGATTCTCACTGAAGGCATCAAAACTGTGACTGGACACATATGTAGAAAACAAAAATCATCTCAAAATAACTCAAAACTTATTTTAGATTTAAAAAATTCAAAATAGCCACCCATTGCTTTGATCACAGCTTTGCACTTTTGGCATTTCTTGACCCTGACAAAGCACAGCTGTAAAGTGAAAGCCATTTCAGAAGACTTCATCGTGAAGCTCAATGAGAGAAGGCCAAGGGTTTGCAGCGCTGCCAACAAAGCAAAGGATGAATAGAATATAAAGCATATTTAGTTGGGTTATTTAACTCTTTTTTCTTTGCTACATAATTCCATTGTAAAAGAAAAATTCTAATCTGTCAACTGGACAAAAATGTTAGGAGTTGAAGACGTTTCACTGCTCATCCAAGCCGCTTCTTCAGTTCTGGAATACCTGGATGACTGAGGAATTACACATACATAATTCTATACAGCTTGCACCATGTATTTGATATGTTCTGTATGTATATACAATTTGGTAAAGTAGTAAACATAAAGAAAAAAAAAACAAAACATTGAATGAGAAGGTGTGTCCAAAGTTTTGACTGGTAGTGTAAGTGAGGAATAACACTGCACCACTAGTTCTGTTTTTTTTCCCATTTTTAGGTAAAAAATCATTTTGAAATTAGAATTTTATTACCATTTATTTTTTTACTCTTTGTTATACTGCTATGTGCGAGCTACTGTGTCCAAGTCACTTCACTTGTGGATCAATAACGTTCGTCTTCATTGTCCATCATTACATTTGAAGTTATCTGAAAAGTGTTTAAAAAGCCTTTGCAAACCTTGCTATCAAATTTCCACTGTTTCACTGATGACAGCTCCCACTTGAATAATTCAGTATCATTCTGCTCTGAAGTCGGACTTTAAAATGAAAATTCAAATGAGAGGTACCAATGATATACACAGTAAGTAGGGATATTGGCTTCCCACTGTCAATACGCCGTGGTTTATTACCTTCGGCTCAACTTCTGCATTCCCCACAGATAGATATTTCCCTCTCAAATACTTGCTATATTGAGTCAGCGCTGCTCCCTTATTTGGCCATTGAAAGCAAGTGAGTTTTGAATACATAACCCAATCCGACTATTGACCTAGATACCATACCTTCTCCGGCATTCCGCCATCTGCGTGTAGCTTGTAAATTCGCTCGCAGCCTTATTGAAATTCCACACCTGGCTTTGTCGCGGTGCAGTTTTTCACTTTAAAAAAAACAGAGCAGGCATCTTGTCTCCGGGGGGGTATTTCTGCTCCGAATCATCATCCGCCTGACATCTCATTGACAGCGAACAGGAAAAAACAAGTGATGGTGACAGCGTTGTATCTCGAAGTGAGGTACGGAGCTGAGACGTGGGGCTAATCCAGGTAGTGTTTTTTGAGCGTGGTGGGTGGTTAGAAAGTTACCCGGTGAGACGCGGTGGGGGTCTGTGGGGAAGTGGTAGGATTCAATGATTTGTAGCTGTTTGGACTTGTGGGGGTCTTGGAGGTGTGTTTTTCTCGGTTTGGAAAAGGCTAGAATCCACATGCAACGTAGGAAATAACAAGTGGGTAACAAGCAAACTGCAGTGAATTATAACTCGTGTAAACCATTAGCTTACACTGCAAAAAAAAAATACAAAAAAAATACAAAAAAAATAAAAATAAAAAAAACATAACAATAATAATAATAATAATAGTAAATAAATAAATAAAGCTATTGTGTAAACTATTAATTGTTATTTTAAAATAAATAAATACATAAATAAAATCAATTTTAAAAAGTAATACATATATTTAAAAATATCTAGAAAATACAGGTATACAATTATTTGAATAGAATAACCTTTTTTTGCAGTGAATGGTAGATTTTTTTATTTTTTTATTTTTTTGTATCAGCATGCTCATTTCAATTTCACATTTATATTATTATTTTAGGTTTTAAACTTTTTGTACGGTAAAGTACAATACATGTATTACTATTTAAGGAGTAGTCTTGCCTTGGATCCAGAATACACGTTTGTCTAGTACTTACAATATGAAGATGTAAAATTGTTCACCGGTGAATCTCCCCAAATTCAGATGGACTTGATTGGCAGGTGGACAAACCAGTTAGGGACATGCATGACCTGTCCATATCAAAACAAATATGGCTGCTTGTGAGAAAAAAAAAAAAAATTGAAAAAAAATATCACAGGAGACTTAAAAACATGGCAGATTTCTGTAGAATCAATGACTGAAGCATTAACTTTGTTAATCTGAGGTGAGAGAAATGTCATTTTATTCAAAATAATGGGTGACCAATGAGCTTCCTGGTTTCACATGCGTCACTGAAATAAATATGTTTGAGTCTGACTAATTAAAATTTGTCATTTTGTTCGTGACATATACTTGACTTGACTTCATGAAAAAATAAATAAATAAATAAATAAGGACATAACAAAAAGTAAAAACCTATCTGGCTGTGTTTCCTATCCTAAAATGTTCATTGTGTCTCCATGGTAACTATAGAAGTGTCAATATCTCACCAGGCACCAGACACATCAATTCATATGCTCTCTCAAAACACATTTTTAGACACAAACAATAGGGTGATAATTATATACTAATGCAAATGTGTCCAGTGTTAATGGCACACTATGCAACTTTTCTGGTGAAAGGCCTGTCAGCAGCTTCCATTACAATGTTATTGCTTTGCCTGAAATTCTCCACAATATGCCACTGAACTTGTCTAAACATGCATTCTTACAGTGAATGGGCTCGCCACTCCTTAGATCTGACCTGTACTGCCTGGTGACGTCACCTGCTTGTCTCCATGGAGATACGTAAGTGCCATACTGTGGGACATTCTAATCAATGGCAAAACATCTCCATGGAAACAAGCAGATGGCGGATCCTTCATTAGAAAAAAGTTACATAATGCAAACTACCATTACAAAGGCATCCAATGAAAAGTAAACAAAAATAACATGCCCACACCATAGACTGTATATATAAATGGACATAAGTAACCTGCTAGCCACTGCGTTCCAGTGGCTAGCTATTGAGAAACTGTCGCCCTTCTCTCCGCTCCTACTGCTGTCAGGTTGACCATTTTGGTCTTAAAATTTTTGCATTAACCTGCTCTACATGATCCTGAAGTTTTATTTCACTATTTTGTCTGTAAATCAAGATATAAACATCTATAACAGACAAATTAAGCACCTTCTTTCCCAGAGATGCTCCCGCTAGACTGTATATATAAATGGACATAAGTAACCTGCTAGCCACTGCGTTCCAGTGGCTAGCTATTGAGAAACTGTCGCCCTTCTCTCCGCTCCTACTGCTGTCAGGTTGACCATTTTGGTCTTAAAATTTTTGCATTAACCTGCTCTACATGATCCTGAAGTTTTATTTCACTATTTTGTCTGTAAATCAAGATATAAACATCTATAACAGACAAATTAAGCACCTTCTTTCCCAGAGATCGCTCCCGCTAGCATTAGCAACAGGTTTGATTGACAGCGTGTCTAAGCCCCTGCTCCCTGCTAAACCAGCGGTGCGGGCGGGAAGGGGCATTACTTTGACATCTTGGATTGGCTCTTTGGTTGCTGTGATACTCGCAATTGAATTTTCAAATATGAAACTCGGCTTTGACTGGAGCCAAAAGCTATGGGTGACGTCACACTCACTTAGTCTGCATCTTTATATAGTCTATGGTTCACGCACTCATTTCATCCCATTACACTCAAACAATGCTACGCAATTAGTCATCCTGCACATTTAACACATTATAAAACAATACAATAAGACAGTATGATAAAATAAATAAAACCAATAAGAGAATATAAATACAAATAAAACAAATAAAAGACAAAGACCATAATCCCACATTCATTCCGTCGCAGGGTTAAGTGCTTGTGTGTGTGACCAGCTAATGGCCCTCTCCAGCCCTCACAGTGCCTGGGAGCACAGCCCTAAATCGCTGTGAGTCGAGCACACCCCAGAGACCGGAGCCAAACCCACGCACGCTGGAGGAGTCTGGGGTCATTTTTCATGGACGCTGTGCACAGGAAGGCAGAGCGCTCAGGCCAATGACACTTTACAGATAAGCCCCCGAAGTGCAGAGGAGAGGAAAACTGCAGTGATTAATAACAGGGGCTGCACATTAGAACCACTTTCTTTTTTCTCCTTTTTATTTTAACATTTATTGTATTTTACTTTTTTTTTTTCATTGTAAACCAAAATATTGATCTAAAATTTCTTCAGTGGCATTTCACTGTTACAAGCAACAGATTTTAAATAACTTATTTTTATTCCTGATAAATGGCTACATGTTGGACTTGAAGTTTAAAATTTTCAAATAATAACAAGTAGAGAGCAATGGGCAGAAATAGAGGATAGGTGAAAACAGAATGCAGGACATTCATCCATCCATTTTCTTCCACTTATCTGAGGCCAGGTCGCAGGGGCAGCAGTCTAAGCAGAGACTTCTAATACCCCTGATACTTCCTGCAGCTCCTTCGGTGGGACCCCAAGGCATTCTCAAGCCAGCTAAGATACATAGTCCCTCCAGCGTATCCTTCCCCGGAGCCTCCTCCCGAACACCTCCCTAGGGAGGCATTCAGGAGGCATCCTGAACAGATGCCCGAGCCACCTCAGCTGGCTCCTCTCGACGTGGCGGAGAAGCGGCTCTACTCCAGGCTCTTTCCACATGACTGAGCCCCTCACACTATCTCTAAGGGATCGCCCAGCCACCCTGCGGAGGAAACCCATTTTGACCGCTTGTATCAGCGAGCTTGTCCTTTAACCCTAACCCAAAGCTCATGACCATAGGTGAGAGTAGGAACATAGATTGACCAGTAAATCGAGAGCTTTGCCTTTTGACTCAGCTCCTTCTTCACCACTACAGTTTGATACAACGACCGCATCACTGCAGATGCTGCACCGATCCGCCTGTCAATCTCACACTCCATCCTTCCCTCACTCATGAACAAGACCCTGAGATACTTGAACTCCTCCACTTGAGGCAAGGACTCTCCACAGAATGCAGGACAATACAGGATTATTCAAACATGCATGAATCAATCAAAATATAACTTACAACTACAAAATACTAAACTACTAAAATACAACTGAGCATGCTAATGGTCACACGTCAAAGCAACAGTATGTAACTTTCTGAGGTGGAACGTCACATGCATGGTTCCATAGAAACAGAAAGTTAAAACCATACTGCAGAACATTCTTCATAGAGATACATTAGTTTAATGCTCTAGTATGGAATATTATAGCCAAAGGAACTACATTTCTATGGAAGAAAGCAGGAGGTGACCCTTCCAGGGTTTGTAGAGATGCAAGTCTGCTCACAGTAAGAACACATGTTTTTCAGTGCAATAAAAACAACCAAAATGAAAGCAAAAAAACAAAAAAACAAACATAAGCCTTTTTTTCGTCTACATTTGGCAAAAACAAACAAAAAAGTTGCATAATGGTGCTTTAACGATGCTTTTCCAGTACGAAATATTTTTTTTTTGTTATTGTTAATCTTATTGAAACTGCTTAAATGTATGTTGTACCAGCAGAGGGAGCAGAAACCTTTCACCTACTGCCGACCACAATAACAACAGCTACAGTTACATGCACACTCAAAATGGGATTATTATCAGATTTTGGGAGTTATAAGACTGTTAAAATTCCATGTAAACAGTGATATTATCAGATGTCTTTCTGATTGTGGTCCCTTTCCTCATTCACATCAGATTTTATGATTTGCATGTCATTTAAATCATCTTAATGGTCCAGAAATCAGATAATAATCAGATTTTGGTGAGCATGTCAACATAGCCACTGTATACTCATATAGTGAAAACAATGCCTTACATTTCATTACACTGTAGCCACAGCTGCCCAGGGGTAGACTGACAAAAGTGAGGCTGCCAATCTAAATTTGAATTAAAGCCACAACAATGCATAATATGTGTTCTCTGTGTGTAAAAGTAGTTTAAAACCCTGAAAAATGTCAAGTATGTTAGATAGTAAGTGAGCTGTATGACAGGGCTACTGTCAGTGAGTCATAAGCGGATATCTGCAGTAGACTTTGACAGGCTAATGTATTTTTGAAGCAGGGCAGGACACAGTGCAGCCAGTGTTCAGACAGGCAGCCCACAGCCTGAGGGCCTCTCGCTGGGAACACTTACTCCTGATTGAGAGATGACATTCGGCATGAAGGACTGCACTGGACTGAGGGGTTACGGTTGGGTGAGCTTCCACGAGGATAAGATATAATGTAAATATCACTGTTACTAAATCTAATCTAATCTAATCAGTAAACTGTTATTAAGCAAGTATTTAACATTATACACTGTTCATCAGTTGATATCTTTGAAGTGAAGTGAAGTAAAAACATCGGGGGTAAAGCTGGCTAAAGGCACCACTCTGTTTGTCTGACTCAAATTAGACATTAATCTAAGCTTTGTTAAAAGAAAAGGCTTAGTTGAGCTAACTTAGTTGGAACTACAACAGGTGGTGTGACTAATTCAAAAACTGTTGACTAATGCTAGCTTGTGACTTCATTGTTATTTGAGAGAGACTTGTTTAACGGCACAAATCAGCCCACTCACCCTTCTTGTTGTAAATTAAGTAGTTATTAAGTAGTTTTCAATATTTTTACTTACCGATTTGATATCATGACATCACACTAGGGAATTCCTTTCCTGTTGCCTAGCAACCATGTTGTGCATGGGGCCAGAACTCCTCCAGTGTTCATAGAAATTATTATTATTATTTACCACATCAAAATATATGTTTAAAAGGCAAGGAAAATGTGTATAGGTTTTGGATGGCATCTCCCTAGTGTGATGCCATCAATATTATTTAGAACTGTGCTCTACCTTGTGTAATTTTTTATTTTTTTTTTATTTTGATTGGTGAATCATTTATACTTACAAAGGGTATTATCCCACCAGATTACGTCAGGCTTGATGAAACAATAAGAAATGGGAAAAACAAATAAAACATGTATCCATGAGTGGGATGGCCTCTCCACAGATCCGACTTGAAACTCGTGATGTCACCCATTTGTCTCTGTGGACCTATAAACTGTATGCCATACTGTGTGGATTATTCTAGGCAAAATTATAGCATTTGCTTTAACGTTTAAACTTGACTAATTGTTGGATTTGAGATGACATCACTACGTTCTACAGACCAATAATATTTAATACAGATGAGGCGCAGGCAAAATCAAATTCAACATTTGTGAATTTACCTTTTAGATATTACAATATATAGTACAATGGGGAAATGTGGCTTTTGCCGCCATCTGAGTATATGACTTTATCACATAGAATCTATAAACCACCAATACCTCAAGTTAAGACTAAGAAGAGTGCATTTGATAGTACCTCATTTGGAATACATTTAGTATTTAGGCTGTGTTTCCTACACAGACATCAGTGTCACAAAGTGCGTGTTCTCTCCACCCACTCAAGCCCCTGCAGCCTCCAACCACATTGCCAGGTAAGGACTTGAAGGACAGGAGTTTTCATTTTATTATATTTTTTTTTTTTCTATGCTCAATACTTGAATCACAACCAAGACATGTACAGCCTCATTTTAGCATTTTCATCTGATGGATCTTATCATAGGGTACACTTACATGGCCAATAACAAGTCGATAACCCAATAATTACATCTGACATTTGGTGTGTGTTTACATGTGCAAGAGAAATCTGAAAACACCTGGTATCAGGTGTATCAGTTCTCAGTGGATTTTTTGTGGGATAACTGTTGTATTTAGAAGATAATTTACAATGAATTTTCAAATAACTTTCAATCTTTAACATTTTCATGTTTTTTTTTGCACAGTTGTCCTTGTTTTGGTGTGAATCTATTGTTATTTGGATGAAACTGATTTTGCTATTTGTGTTGATTTTTTACATTTGAAAATCAAATGGAAGATGTGTCCAATCGTGCACAACAGTAGCTGGCTAGTTCCAATCTGAGAGATGACCCATGTTTTCAGCTCAACCATTTCCTGCGTAATGTAATGTCTATTAGGTTTTTGCCAAGTCGCGCTAAAATTAATATATCCTGACAGATAAGGCAGTGGACACTTGTAAACACGTATGTCTTTATGTATCGGGGCTAATGCTAATGCTAATTTTGGAGCCTAATAAATATTTAAATAATGCTACTGACTGAAATAATCTACACCTAAAAGTAATTAGGTTGTCCTTACAAGAAATTTAATTTTTGTTATGTTACAGCTAACATTTTAATAGAAGTTAGCATTAGCATTGACACATGAAGACATACCTTTCTCAAAGCAGAAGTGTCCTTTTTCTCGCATTTCTAAAGTGTAGACATAGACAGTACATTACACCGGAAATGGTCAGGCAGACTGTCCGTCTGATTGGAACTAGCTACCATTGTGAACAGATTACCACAACTAAGGTAACATGCTGGTTCCATGCTAACACTGTGATGTTAAGTAAAGACTTACTTGTGAATGATAACAGAGAAGAACTGAGGGATTTCATACATCCATGTTTGATGTTCACAGATTTTTTTAAAATTAAGGAATAAATGCAAATTTACTTGTGTTATCTGCTGTACGAATAATCTAGCAAAAGCACTGCATTATATGTTATATATTTTTAGAGATTAAAGTGCATATAATAGGTTAGACTATTCAGACTAGACTACTACTTCACTAAGACAAGATAGTTAACATTTATTTTTAAGATTTGACTAAAAAAAAATATTTCGCTTCCTGGTTGGACATGGGCAGCATATATGACATACGTAGAAGTAATTTACATCTGTTACCTAGCAACCATAATATTAACAAGGGCAAAACATGTCTAAATTGTGATTAAATGAATACAAAATTAATGATAACACCTTTATTTTGTTAAATGAAGGTTTAAATTTTCCAAAAAAAATGCTGTCAGTTGTCTCTGCATTTTGGATAGAATGTTAATGACACAGGTAAAGGTATTCTGTTTTAGAAGTCACCGCTCCTTCCTGTATTTTGGTACTTTTCTTTTTTTAGCATAAACTGCCACTTAACTGATGTAAAATTATGATAAATATATACCACAGGTACTATCCCACCAAACCAAGTCAGTATTAGAAAAACATGAAAACCTTCTGTATGCATTTTAAGATACACTGTTTTAACTTACCTTTGAATTCATTTGTTAACTGCCTTCGCCATTATCCACATTGCTCTTGAAGTTGATCACAGAAGACGGTATTTTATTAGCTACTGATTACTGCACTTGACTAAGAGAAGCTGAAGATGTGAATATAATCGTTCCATTAGGGGGCCGTCCTGCAGGCGCAGAACCGAGCCTAATGACAGCTTTCTTCCACCGCGTTTCAACTTCTAATTGACAACACCTGCCTGACAGCGAGCACGCCATCAGCACGTGTCACAGCCAATCAGAGCGCCCGGCTAACTCAGGCACCGGGCAGACACTGGCTTCGGGGCGTATGATTAATTCACAGCTTCAGGTTCCCTGGGCTCAGTCACGTCCGCTCCACATCGTAGCCTCTCTAGTGTTTCGTCAGAACTAACCTTCACTATAGTGGCTTCTGATCTCTGTCAGGCTACAGTCAAAGGGTGATTAAGGACACGGTTAAATCAGGGAAATTGTGTAAAATTATAGAGCTGAGTTTATAACTAAGATAAAAACTAGCCTAATGACTGGGTCTGACTGGGTTTATAGGACATCTATGATAATTATATAATTATTATGTAGTATGACTTGATTAGCTTCATTTTCGTTTAATTAAGCACTACCATGTAACTTTTAACCACAAAACAGAAACATCAAACATTGATGTGTATATTTTTTATTTTGTTTTTACATTTTGTTTTTTATTGGACTGAAAAACAAAGCAAAAGCATCAGTCCTTACGATAAGCGGGCTTGCATCTCCACAAACCTGGCTTTTATTTGGCTGGGAGGAAGGCCTCCTCTCGCTTGTTTCCATGGAAATGTTGTCCCTTTGCCTTAACTCTTCCACAGTATGGCATAAAATGTATCCATCTCCATGGAGTATAGTTTTAAGTTTTTAGTTTATGTCCATGAAATCATGCTGGTGACATTTAATCACCACAGAGTTACACAGTGCTGATGCAATGCATTATGGGATCTTTTTTCATGTAATATTGAATAGTTGAATGTTCACTGTTTAATTTGAATAACTTAAAGATGCAGTATGTAACTTAAAGGTGCAATACGTAACATTTATAATGGGGGATATATGAGGTATTAATTGTTAAAACATAATATATTTAGATCACCATGTTATCTTTTATTGTTTTGAACATGCTAAACAACATATTAAAATGTTTAATTATAGGTTTGTTTTTGACTGCACATCACATCAGGTTTGTGAAGTTGTAGTGTATTGTTTTGTATCCTACTTTTGTATATTTATGAAAAAAAAAAAAAAATGCCGTGCTGAAGCATAGGTGATGTAAAGAGGATTTGAATAGGGCCCAGGACAGATGATAAAACCACTTGAGGCATGCTTTAATGAGGGAACAACGTTATAACAGTAACATGGTAAAAAGCTCCAAAAGGTCGGTTTTCCATAATACCCCCTCTTTAAACTAATCTACCCTGTGTTTATTATATTATAGATGTTTTAGAGCTAAAAAAAAAAAAAAAAAAAAAAAAACAATTTTAAAACATGCATTCTTACCATGAATGAGATCATTTCACAGATCTGACCTGTAACTTGGCCTGGTGACATGATGTTTCCATGGTGATATTTATTTATTTTTTATTTTTTTTAATGCCACACACACACACCTGTAGAGTATCACATTTTACTCATCTTCCAACCATCTCGGATGTGTCCTTCAGCGCACCACTTGAACATAGTTTGAATGGTGGTCCACACTCAAGGTCCTGTTGTTATGAGACACTTCTCCTGAGCTCTTGTTGTCAATTATTCATTCTTTTCTCATGGTTACACTCAGATTTTTTTCCACTCAAAAACAAAAATAAAGTTCTTCACAGTCAAAGCAGCTCTTGGTTCACAAATTTAGCCTTGTGGATACAATGGTGTGTGTGTGTCTGCATCTTTATAATTGTGACCATTTAGAATCCCACAAGCAAAAAAGTGGATCCTAAATAATTTAACATTTTGACATTTAAATATTCTGTTATGTTAAAATTGGAAGTATGTAAGTTTTGTTTTGGGTCGAGGGCAGGGTTGCCAAAAGCATTGAAAATCAAATCAATACTGGTGACTTTCGGGTTATGGAGTGAGAGTAATAGACGCACGCTCGCCTGCTTCTGCATTAACTTTATTATTCGCATTTTTTGAACCTCGCAATTTCCCCTTATCTTTGCGCCTGTTGATTCCTAACTTGTTCTTTTGTCACTCTGAATCTCCTCGCGCGGTCATCATGTCGAAATCCAACAAGCCGAAAAAGATGCAGCTAGCGCGGCTAGCACAGCTACTGCTAGCTTAACTTTAGAGAACATTACATTACGCTTTTGGAAGGACATAGAGAGGCACTCTCTTCAGAGTTCAAGGCCTTGTTCCAGTCTCTCACCTCGAAACTGGACAGTGTCGAAGCCTCCATTAAGGACCATGGGGTCCGTATTAGATCACTGGAGGATAATGCAGATTCGTTCAATCAACGTCTAACATATGTGGAGGATAAGTGCCGTATCTTGCAATAAGACAACCAGTCACTTAGGGAGAAGGTGGCGGATCTGGAAGGATGGAGTAGGTGTCAAAACATTCACATTGTTGGCTTACCGGAGAACATAGAAGGCCCTCGCCCAACCGCTTTCTTCTCTCAACTTCTGGCTGAGGTGTTTGGTCAAAGCGTGCTTCCTACTCCACCGGAGATTGACCGTGCCCATTGGACCTCTGGTGATAAACCCCCACCAGGAGCCAAACTGCGTCCTGTGAACCTTCGTCTCCACCGATTCCAAGTGAAAGACCTGATCTTTCTTGAGGCCCGCAGGAGAGGAACCCTATCTTATATGGACCATCCGATCCACTACAGGTACTGAAGCTGCGCAACGATTACCGCACCTCTATGGCTGAACTGTACAAGCAAGGATACCGCCCAGCGCTGCTATTTCCAGCTAGACTGTGCATTGTGGTACTGAGCGGGGAGAAGAAGTGGCTCTTGTCTGCAGCAGCAGTGGATAAGTTTGTTCAGGACTTAGACAGTGTCTCCTAAACAAATGTGGTAACCACTCTGTTATTTTGCTAATATATAGTCGTTACTTTTTTTATGTCTCATTGATAATGTCTCACTTTGCTGCCGTTCTTAAGCGAGGGTTATACATTCACCTGCCCGTTCTCACGGATAGGGAGGAGACTTGAGCTTGTTGTCTGGTCCGTGTATACTGAACACTGTATATACTGTAAACACGCAGAGAGCTGTTCTGTGTTATAGGCTAAGTGAGGCTGGAGGGGGTTGGAAGTTATAATGTTTATACTTATAATGGCATTATTATATATAGTGGTACTGTTGTTTGCTGTTGAGTTAGGAATGGGGAAGTTTTACAATATGCTGATTGTTCTACCAGCGGTTTGGTTGTTACCTTTTGTAACAACTGTTTTTCATTTATCTTTATTTTCATTTGGTGTTTCATCTTCTTTTTGTTGTTTTTGTGCTACACGTTTTGACAGTGCATTTGTGTGCTACAGACAATGTATCAACTTCAATCGCTGGATCCTAATGTAGGCCTGTGCCACTTAATAATGGGGTATGTTAAGTTCTAACGTCTCTTCGGCACCAGGTGGTGCACTAAGCCTGGTTAGTTGGAATGTGAAGGGGCTGAACTCTCCAGTGCTTTTTTGCAAGAAACACGTTTGAAAATGGCAGATCACCTTAAGCTCCAGTTTGGGTGGGTGGGGCAATTATATCACTCCTCCTTCAACAGCAAAGTGCGGGATGTTGCTTTCCTTTTTCATAAAACTGTTCTACTTTCTGTGACTGAGGTGATACCAGACCCCAATGGACGCTACGTTATACTTTTAGGTCAAATTTGTGGAAGCAGCCTTGCTCTAGTAAATGTATATGGGCCAAATTATGACTGTGAGGACTTTTTTAAGAAAATGTTTTTTTCACTTCCTGACTTGAAGAACAGCCAACTTATTGTTGGAGGCGATTTGAACTGTTGTCTCAATCCAGCACTTGACCATTCCTCAAATAAACTATATCCCATGTCTAAATCTTATAAAGTCATACAACTATTTATGCAGCAGTACAGAGTTTCAGACCTTTGGCGATATTTTAACCCAAGTGCCCAACAGTTCTTTTTTTCTCACAAATAGATTTTTTCCTGGTGGACAATAGGCTGCTTTCTACAGTGAAATCCTGTGATTACACCCCCATAGTGATATCGAACCACACACCTGTTACTTTGGATATTTCTTTACCGGGCAACTCCCTGTTCCGTTCTCCATGGCGACTGAACCCACTATTGCTCAATGTCAAAGAATTTGTCAAAATGATTAGTGAGTGTATAGACCTTTTTATGTCAACTAATGTCACGCCAGATGTTTCTGCAGCCACAACATGGGAAGCATGTAAGGCTTTTTGCAAGGTGAGATAATATATTTTACAGTTAACCAAAGTAAGGTTGCTTCTCAAAAGACTCAGGCTCTCTGTACAGCTATATCTGAATTGCAAACTAAGTGTGCAGAATCCCCTAATGCAGAACTGACCAAAGAGCTGCTCATAAAAAGGCTGAATTTGATTCTATGGCCACTGATAAGGCTGTGCAGTCACTAACCAAGACTCGACATGGCTACTATGAGTTTGGTGATAAGCCCAACAAAATACTTTCCCATCAGATCCGGCAGTCAACAGCAGCTCAGCATATTACTGAAATCTATGTCTCTGATATACTTACAGTTAACCCTCAAACCATTAATGATCAATCAATGATCTCTATACACGACTGAATGTCCACCAGCTGACAACGTTTATGAAACGTTTTTTGCACATCTTACTATGCCTACAATTGAACCAGACATAGCTGCCAAATTGGATGCGCCCTTCACCCCTGGGGAGCTTAGGAATGCTGTCATGTCTGTGCAGAGTGGGAAAACCCCTGGTCCTGATGGTTATCCGTCAGAATTTTACAAGGTTTTTATTGATGAGCTGAACCCCGATGCTCAACATGTTACAGGAATCCGCTAATTCTGGTGTCCTCCCAGTAACTCGGTGGCAAGCCACTATCTCTTTTATTTTAAATAAAGATAAGGATTCTCGTCTTTGCAGTAACTACCGTCCTATTTCAGTTAACTCAGGACCTGCATCGTTGGTCCATGCTGCCTCTTTCTCTTGCAAGTAGAATTAGTTTCATCAAAATGAACATATTACCTACATTTCTTTATCTTTTTCAGTGTATACCAGTGTTTATTCCTAAACATTTTTTTCAGTCACTTGATGACTCTATTGCAGTTTTTATGGAACAAAAAACTCCCAGAATACGAAAGAATACATTGCAAAAAGGCAAGGAAAATGGAGGCCTTACCAAACTTTCTATTCTATTACTGGGCTGCTAATATCCGGGTCAATGTTATTTTGGTGCCATAACAACGATGACATGCCAGTCTGGCTGCCAATAGAGGAGACCTCATGTAATTATGCTTCTTTATTCTCCCTCTTGTGTTTTCCCTTTAAATCATCACCCACATCATATTCAAATAACATTATAGTCAAGAACTGTCTTAAAATTTGGACTCAGGTTAAAGAACATTTTGGATTTCAGGGAATCCCTTGTTTGTCCCCTTTTCATTCTAATCCTTTGTTTCCCCTGTCACTTACTGATGGAACTTTTGATATATGGAGGAGCCATGGACTGGTTTCAATAAAATACTTTTATGTAGAGGGAGTTCTGGCTTCTTTTGCCCAACTATCCTCAAGCTTTAATCTGCCCAATACCCACTTCTTTAGGTTTTTGCAGGCCCGAAACTTTATTGGTAGACACTTTCCTAGCTCTCCTGGC
>KN476792.1:0-16917 GCA_000787095.1 Periophthalmodon schlosseri | reverse complement strand
TGATGCTATCGTCACTGATACTGTCATGAAAATCAAGCCCTCTCTGAAAGGTGCAATTTCCAAAATATATAGCCTATTATTTTCTTCTCTTGATGTAACATCTGATCATCTTCGTGTGGCCTGATCTGAGAAACTCGATGAGGAGATTGATGATGAACAGTGGAGGTCCGCTCTCAAGTGCATTCATTCCTCTTCAATCTGTGCTCGACATTTTATCGTTCAATGTAAGGTGCTCCATAGAGTGCACTGGCCTAAGAGCAGGCTTGCCCGAATCTTCCCTGGCACCAATCCTAACTGTGTAAAATGCCATTTGGGCCCAGCTAATCTCACCCACATGTTTCTGACCTGCCCTGCCTTATCTACATATTATATTATCTACATTTTTGACTCTCTTTCTGTTGTTTGCAATGCTAGAGTTCGGTGGTCTCCATTGACTGCTCTTTTTGGGATTCTTCCAGCAGATCACTCCTTGTCACCCTGTTTTGTTGACCTTGTTGACTTTTTTACATTGCTGGCCAGGCGGTCCATTCTGATGGATAAAAGACGCCCTCTCTTTCATGAAACTGGAGAAAATAAGGCACTCTCTCAAAGGCTTTGACTCTAAATTTACTGAAGTCTGGTTACCTTTTATAGATCGTGTCATGCCTTTGACACTGGAGATGACCCCATGTGCTGTCTTTTATTTCATATATTCATGGATAACAAGTGGCTGATCTAACTATGCTAAAAGTTTTAGTAACACATATTCTGTCTGTTTTTTTCTTTTTGTTTTTTTTTTGTTTATTTGTTTGTTTTTGGCCTCCTTTTGTAGGCACTTTTTGTTTTAGCTATTTGTTGGCTGTGTGTGTACATATGTAATCTGTTTTTTAATAAATCATACATAAAAAAAAGAAAATCTAATCAATTGACTGCCTTTCGTTTGTGCACCTCCAGCCTCTAGATGGTTTATATGTTTTGAGTGGAAACCTCAGGTATAAAGGGGGCAGGTATTTTTGTACCAGGTGTTAGAAGGTTTAGAGGTATATGATTTTTGACCGTGTCTATAGATGTTCCACTGTGTTATTGTTATAACACCCGTGGATCCTTATGTTATAATTTTCAGATTTTAAATTGCAATATTCATTTAAAACAACTTAAGAAAAGAAACAAGTCCACTGACTTCCGCATTAGAAAACTGCGATGCCCAATGGGGGCCAACATCGACATAAACGTCATCACAACAAAGAGCCGTGGAGCTGTCGGCATCACCTATGGATAGCAGCGGATCACGCTAGCGAATAGCAGATTTTAAAAAAATGTACCAAAATGACTACACAATGCTGCAGACTCCTACGTGTATTATCGAATAAGAAAATAAAACTGAAGAACAAAGTAAGTACAGAGCAGTAGGCGTAAGCCAGTGGCAGTGAAAATGGGGATTGATCGGTAATATGGCTTCATGAAAATAAGTGTTTAAAGATTGCTCAAACATGCATGAATCACTCCAAATACAAGTTCCAGAGGGTAAATGAGATGGGAAAACAACTATAACATGGTTAAAAGCTCTGAAAAGTCGATTTTCATGACAGCAAAGGTACAAATAGGTACAGTGCCTTTTAAGTACTTCCTGCTGTTGCCTCTCGACCAATTATCCCCCAGACTTTTCATATAAATACACTATATCCCCTTATTCCTCATTCCTCCAGACAGCCAATCCAAGAGAACTGAATCTTTGAAAAGAGCCGGACTGCCCGTCACTAGTTAGAATGATAATAAGACAGCTCATTGGAGACATTATGAGTCCAATTATTGCACTTGAGAGCGCTTGAGTTATTTGTCCATTGATGAAATGTCTTCAACTGCAAAACTCATTCACAAAGCTCACTGTCAAACCAAAGTAGTCAAGGCTTTTTAATGAATAATTATTTCTCACATAATTCTTTCTTCTGTCAAATTTGGATGAACCTCAGATTGGTAAATCCCCAAGAGCAGCGCATTTGGTCATATCTCCTGCTTAATTAAAATGATTTGGCGTTTTGTTGAGAACCGCAGGTGCCACTTTTAAAAGTCTTATTTTGTACCAAGATAATGTCAAGGATTTGGTATTTTAAGGCTAAAAAGGATTTGATTTGTTTTAATTTTCCTAGCAATGGTTGACCTTTCGCTGACACCATTTCTGTTCCCAAACTCTAAACCGATTTTCCATTTGTGCTGCTGGAAAGTAGCGCCGCGGGCTGCTCTCCCAACTGTTTTTCATTTGCTTTGATTTACTTCCTGTTTTCACTAGTAAACAGTCAAAAGCGGATAGAACATGTGGATGTGTGCTTTGTGGTAAAACCAAAGTGGAATTGTGTTTTTTTGTCTCTATAGTTAGAACTTTGCTCGCCAGTGGCAATCATAATATTCATATCCACGCTATATGGGCATGGTCACCTTTCCAGAGGAGAGGTGGGTAGTACTCAGTTACATTGACTTGAGTAACTTTTTAAATAAATTCTACTTTGCAGAGTATAGTGTAGCATGCCTTTACTTCTACTTGAGTAATATTTTTAATATAAATTTATATCTAAATTTGTTTTTCTCATTTATGTGTCTATCCTAGAAAATACCAGATTTTTAAATTTAATGTCCTTTAAATAACATCTGAATTATCATTTGAAAATACATTAATTTCAAATGATAAATCAGATGTTATGTCCCAGATGTTACTCTTTAAGTTCATTTTTTGGGAACCACTACTTTATACTTCTACTTGAATTGAATTGAATACTTGAGTAATGCTATTTTGAAGATTTGTTGGCTACTCTACCCACCCCTGCTCCAGAGACCTGACCTGTAACATGGCCTGGTGATGCCACATACATGGAGTTAGATATATTTAATGCCATACTAGGGAACATTTCATGCAAAGAACATGCAGCAGGTGGATCCTCAACCCCAAAACTTACATAGTCCCCATAATAAAATACTTACATGAGAAAAGGTGAAATATTTATTAAGGATCAACTATATTTATTTATGTATTAATTATTATTATTATTTTTTTTTTTTTTTTACAGTTGTAGCTTATGAATAGTATGCACAATTACATTTTACAAGCTTTTCATAATAAAGTATCATAATGCTTTTCCCCTTTCCTTTTCTGTTTCTGTTATTAAAGGCACTTACTTTATGCATTCTGAGCATCCTAATTATTCACCATGATGAGTTCATGAGCACTTTTAACAACTCTCAGAGACTAGAATGGAGTTTTGTCTTCATAGTAAAGCTAACAACTAGCACGCTAACAGCAACGTGCTTCCTGATTCTCTGACAATAAAACTCTTTAGATTTAGATGTAGCCACCAAACAACAGTCTCATTTCTACCTTAAGAGCTGCTTATACAATATATCTGTACTAGGGTGAATACATTTTGCTCAAGTGAAAAAAAAAAAAAAAAAAAAATCAGGTACAAAACGACTGTTTTAGATCAATACTGTGGTATGGAATGAACAAAATGTTTGCAAACTTCTTGCTTAGGTATGCTACTGATTTGCTTTGAATGTTCCACAGCATAATTTTAAATTAATCTATTTTGCATTTATGCATACCGATCTGACTTGTAACTTACCCTGGTTGCCTGGTGCCGTCCTATGGAACATTCCAGGCAAAGCTATAACATCACCATGGAGACGAGCAGGCGTACCCTATACAAAAAATGATTCACAGTGAACCTTTAAAGTGGGACTGAACAGCTAAACTTCACCCACTACCACATTCCAAATAGAGCCGTTAAACTGGGCATTGCCTGAAGGACTAAAGGGGAAAAAGAAGGGGGGGAGAAGGTGCGGGGTCTGGCGGACTAAAAGGGAGAGTGAGGGGGGAAGAGGGACGGGATCTGGACATATGAAAAACAATGTGATTGGTCTAACAGGTATCCACACTTCAAACTCCGCCCCTGCAGCCAGGTGTTTGCAATCAGAAACACCTCAGGAGAGTCCATTGTGATGTCACATAGTACTTTTTGCAGTGGCCACGAGAGGCAGCACCCACTCACACAAAGCTTACCTAGTTTGCACAAAAAGGACTAGGAACAGTAGACAATGCTATTAAAGGTCCTATATTATGCAAAATTGACTCTTGTGAGCTTTGAGCCATGTTATAATGTTGTTACCTCATCAAAAACATACCTGGAGTTGTGTTTTGTTTCATTCACACATGTTTGAGGAAACCTTTATTATTAGTCTGTCTATATCTCCAAAGCTCCAAATGCTCTACTCCACCTTGTGATGTCATGTAGTATTTTTCAAGTTAACATCCACATCTACCCTAGGTTCAGTAGAATTAGACAATTCCAGGGCTGAAATCATCCAAATGATTCTAGTGAAGGTGCATGGGTTTAAAAACACAGTGGAGCACTTCTTGTATTACCACATACAACTCCAGGTATGTTATTGATGAGGAAACATTATAACATAGATCAAAAATAGCGTAATACAGGCCCTTTAAAACACCTGTATTTAGTAGCAAAAAAGTTGAGTTAGTGTTCCAGTTTACATTCCAGTTTAATCTAAATCTCTTTTTTTTGTCTACAGAAAGGTTTTAATTATTATAATCTATCTTCCTACCCACACATGTTTATCACCTTAGGTTGTAGAGGAACCCCAGCTGTGCCTCACCTGAAATGTCCCTGGATTCTGTCAGGAGTAGCATGTTCTGCCTTCATCACGACCTTTGTGCTACTGACAGGCGCGAGAGCTGCAGGTACCAGGGGACTCTGTCTTAAAAAGATAACCTTTAGCATTTCATACCAAAACAGCTAGAGAGGTGTTTTTACTGACGGTTTTGTTTATTCTGATTTTAGTTTGAGATTGGTACCTCTTTGGACAATGACAAACAACTTGAAAAGCATGCTGTACCAATCTAAATGACCTTTTGCTTTAGTGAAAATATCAGGGAAGACTATGGATGTTTCTCAGCTCTCAGGTCCACATCCATACACCAACACCCTATGCTTAAATATTCTTGCAGTAATGGCTGCAAACAATTAGAAACTTATGGTGAGACACTGTAGGTGAATTGGAAAAAAAAAAAAATCTTCATTTTTGACATATAAATTTAAAACTTTTTCTGGAGTTAACGAAAATGTAAGAAGAATTGTGCTATGTGTGCTATATGAAAAAGGCATTTTATGAGTAAAAATGACCTTAGCGTATTTGGGACATGATTCTGCAAAATGAATGGTGCCAGGTTAACATTTCTTGCTTCTTGCTTCATTTTGTTATATATACATATATATATTCATATATAAACAAAATTACAGGGGGCATTTCAGATATCTTTTTTTTTTCTTTAATACACCAGGCTTAGAATTAGATATCAACAAATCCTTCTGTACAATCTGTCAAAATCTTATTAAGTACAAGATGGTTAAGTTTAGTGTTCTACTTTAGGGGTGATCTTTATGTCCCTATGGGAGGAAACAGCCTTAGTTACAATGTCCCATGTAAATCTTAAATTTATGTTTTATTATTTAAATTAAATAACAAAACATTTTTAGGTGCAAATATACCAACAGGGCAATCCAATTTGATGTTTAAAAAAGATATATCCATTTATATAGTATTTTCTGTGGTATTTTCATTGTCAATTAAAGGTCCTGTACCTGTTTTGTTTTGTTTTGGGTTTTTTTTTAATGTATTTGAGCAAAATGTGTAATCAGGAAATACAGGGTAAGCATACTAGTTGTTGTTAGCAAATTGGATAATCTTTCCATGTGAAGACTTTTAAGTTGAGAGAGCAAAATGCCAAAAAAATAAAATGGAAAAGAAAGTTAGATTTGTCTCCCCTTATAGAGCCTTTTTTTCCCCTCTATTTGAGTGAACTGTGTTTTGCCCCGGTGCAGGTGTATAGTATAAGCAGCTCTTGAGGTCAAAATAAGATTGCTGTGTTCTGCATCTAAATATAAAATATAAAGTGTTTTACCATCTGATAATCAGTAAGTGCATGTCACCATGCTGATTGTAGCCAACTTTACTGTCACGTAAACTCCACTCTGATCTCTGAAAGTTTGGGACACACGCTTATAAACTCATTGATGTGAATAATTTGGATGTTTTGGAATGCATAATGTAAGTTATGTTTTTCATGTTTTTAAGACAGTAAAAATCAGGTACAGCATCTTTAAATAAATAATGAAACTTGATTTTTCAAAATAGTTAGCTTAATTTGCAGAGTTGGAATTTCAATCTGTTTATAATGTCATCTGCATTCCAAACCAAACAAATCTAATTATTACATTTTTTAAATATGGCAACATGCAATTAAGTATCTTTTTTACTATGGAAGTCGTCAATTATTGCTTTTCCTCTCTCCAAACCCCACCATTAACATTTCAAACATGTAGCCGCAGGTCGCCTAATGAAAGCGTTTCAAAATTGTAGCCACTCCAATTAGAACATTTGTTGACGATTGTGAGAATCAGCAGCTAGTGACCACACACAATAATTTCTTTTAGCACAGCAATGACTCACTGTGAAGCCAACCACAAATAGAAGCAATATATCAACAGTACAATGCAATTCAGTGTTTTATAAAGATATATCCATTTATATAATACTTTCTGTGATACATTCATTGTCAGTTTAAGGCCCTGTACCTGTTTTTTTTTTTTTTCATGTATTTGAGCAAAATTTGTCTTGTCCCCATGCAGATATATTGTATTAGCAGCTCTTGAGGCCACTGTATGTACGTTGCATGCTGTCTGGATCTAATTATAAAGTGTTTTATTGTCCGATAATCAGGAAGTGCGCTGTAAGCATGCTGGTTGCTGCTAGCATTACCGTGAATGCCGCTCTAGTCTCTGAAAGTTGTGAAAAGCGCTTATAAACAGTTTGAAATGAACTAGTTTTGTTTTTCATGTTTTAAGACAGTAAAAATCAGGTACAGCCTTTAAGTCACCACAACCCCATATTTAGTTATTTTACTCAACTGATGGGTAATTGGTGAACAATATGACATTATATGAAACACTGTTAGCAGTGAATTGGAAAAGCTGAGTTGTATCCTCAGATATGCTAAAAACCCTGCGTGTTGTCATAGAGATGTTGCTTAGTCTGGAATGTTCCACAGTAAGGTCAAACATATCTAGCTACCATTTATTTTATTACTGTTGTTTTTTATGCTCCAAAGTACCTCCAATTACCGTAATCATTGGGTCAGTCTCCACAGATCTGACTTGCAACTTGGCCTTGTGGCAGCACCTGCTCGTCTCCACTGAGTACAAAAAGTAAATGCCGTGATGTAGAACATTTTAAGTGAAACAATAAACAAAAAAAGTGAAGAAAAGCTGCATTTTTCTAATTCTAAAAGTGGTACTCCTTTAATAATATATGATATTGATCTGTTCATTTAAACTCTACTGTGTAACTTTTTAGCCGAAAGAAGAGACTAAAAAAAAACAAAAAAAAAACAAAAAAAAAACATAAAAAGTTTTATTCATTTTGAGTGTTTTTATTCAACTTATTCCGAAAGTTGCCATGGGCACCGCCATTGTCATTGGGGTAGTATTATTTTGCATGGAGCTGTCAATCTTGACAGAAAAATAAGTTCTATCCACACTACAAAGCTGTTTCAAAGCCTCACAGAGAATAGATGCATTGCTGACTTGTTGTTGCACATGAACATAGAGCGTTTTTACACAAATCTACCTACTTTATATCAGATTTTAATGGCAAAACTTTTCTCAAATTCTCCACTGAAATTAATGTAAATTGCCACCACAACAAGTACGGTTTAGTTGCATTTAGAGGCAAAGTGGGCAAGGCGGAATAAATGCACTGAAAAACACTGAAATATACACCTCCTTACTCATGCTTGCATCTCCACAAACCTGTCTCTTACTTGGCGTGGAGGAGGGCCTAATTTTTTATAGCAATGTTGTTCCTTTGCTTGTAATCTTCCACAGAATGGTGAAAAAAAAACTTTTCTATCTCCATGGAGAAGTTTCAGAAGTATGGTTTTAACTTTATATTTCCATGGAATCAAGCAGGTGTGACACGCCACCTCCAGAAAGTTACATGGTATGCTTTAAAATACATAAATACAAAGCCGCCCAGGAGCCAATTTCTTCAGCTTTACTGTTCTATCATCTCCATTGCTTCTCTTTCATTTTTTGCACTGTTCCACCTTTTATGACAACTGTTTTAACACTAGAGTCAATTCTTCTGTCAGCTTGCCAAGTCTATTCATACTCATGTTACAACCTTCTCTTAGTATTTGACTAACAAGACCCAAGTGTCTTCCACTGCGAACTGGAGAGAAAGCAAAAAAATACTTGCTGCTGTAGCTGAGGATAAATTCAGGGTTAGATTTAATAGTACCTGCCAGACACCCAATTATCTAACTGGGACAAACTGTGTAAGTTTCTACTCTAAGCGCTCTGATTATGAATATGTTTTGCTGGGATGTTACTTTGTCTTGCAGATGGCCAAGATGTTGGTGTTGTGTAGTTTGTGCTCGCGGTGAGAATAAAAGACAATGGAATCTCGAAGGAATATCAGCTACCAGGGGTCTGTCAGAGGAGAGATAGCGTAGCGCCGTCGTCTTGATTTAGGGGAGTCTGCCGGTGCATCCATTCATATCTTGGCCTTGTCTGCGAATCATGCATTAATGGATGAGGTCTGCTCTCAGCCTCCTGAAGAGGCACGTGTGAAATGCCTTTCGTAGCTTTTAACTAATGGAGATATTCTGCAAAAAATCAAGGGTAGCACACTACACAGTCAACTCCACTACCATTAGATTCTTTGTTGTTCTATATCTGTATTTAAAGCAGACATATTATGCAAAATCGACTTTCCAGAGCTTTTAACCATGTTATAGTTGTTTCCCCTTCTCATTTACACTCTCGAAGTTGTATTTGGACTGATTCATACATGTTTGAGCAATGTCGCTTATCGCTTATTTTTAAGACACCATATTGCCAATCAATCTGTTTTCACCGCTATCGGCATATGCCCACTGCTCTACATTTACTTTGTTTTCCAATTTTATTTTCTTAATCGGTGATATGTGTAGGATTTGAAAGCATCACGTAGTTATTTTGGTAAAATGAAAAATAAAAAAAGTGCAGTTATCCATCGGAAGCGCCCACAGCTGCACGGTTCTTTGTTAAGATGATGTTTATGGCCATAAATATCATCTGCTCCCATTGGGCACGACGTTTTCTAATGTGGAAATCTGCAGACTTGTTTCTTTTATTAAGTCATTTTAGATGAATATTATGATTTAAAATGTCTAAATTATAATATAATGAGCCGTGGGTGTCATCGATTATAACTATATAGCAGATACAAGTAAAATCGATCTTCTTTAAAGGTGCATGATGTAACATGCAGGTGTGCTACCTACCTATCATTCAATTACAGGTATTTTATTTCTTAGTAATGCCTACATGTATGAGCGAGGTTGCCTCTCCACAGATCTGACCTCTAACTTAGCCTGATGGTGCCATCTGCTTGTCCTCATGAAAATATACAGCTCCATTAATGCCATACTGTGGAACAGTCTTTGCAAAATAATATCTCCATGGAGACAAGCAGGCAGCAGACCCTCCACCAATAATAACAATATGAAGCAAAATCCATTTTAAAGAGGTGAATGAACAACTCTGCTCCTTGGTGTATGCATTATCTTCACTTGCACAACATTTAGATCCTTGCAAGATTTATGAGTTTACACAAATGGATATTGTCCATGCAGCACAGGACTTGACTATCGCGCCTTTGGGCCCTTTCTCTACAACTTTCTGTAGAACTGCTTGGAAATTGGAACTGCTGAATTTCTAAGTGGATATAAGATTTGACTCTTCTCAGCCATTTTAAACAGTTTGCAGTGGTCCAAAGTTATTCCTAACTTACCTTATGCATTCTGAGCATCATAATTATTCACCGCAATGAGTTTATAAGCATGTTTTCTCAACTTTCAGAGACCAATGCGGAGTTTGCTGTCACGGTAATGCTAACAACAACTAGCATGCTAACCATGCTAACCATTCCTGATTGACAATAAAATGCTTCATAAGCTCAGTTCATAGTAGCACGCTCCCTTGCTCCCTGTCTCAAAGCTTATGCTAGCTTTTATTAAAACGTAACAAATAAAACAAACAACCATTTTAATTAAATAACCAATTGGTATTATTTTAATATTTATTATGCCTCAAACTGACTTGGGTCAAATGTTTTGGATATCCTTCCACAAGCTTCTCACAATAGTTGGCAGGAATTTTGGCCCATTCCTCCAGACAGAACTGGTGTAACTGGGCCAAGTTTGTAGGCTGCCTTGCTCACACATGCCTTTTCAGGTCTGCCCATAAATTTTCAATAGGATTGAGATCAGGCTTTGTGATGGCCACTCCAAAACATTGACTTTGTTATCCTTAAGCCACTTTGTAACCAGTTTGGCAGTATGCCTCAGGTCATTGTCCATTTGGAACACCCATTTGTGCCAAAGCTTTAACTTCCTGGCTGATGTCTTGAGATGTTGCTTCGGTATTTCTACATAATGTTCTTTCCTCATGATGCCATCTATTTTGTGAAGAGCACCAGTCCCTCCTGCGGCAAAACAACCCCACAACATGATGCTGCCACCCCCGTATTTCACACTTGAGATGGTGTTTTCAGGCTTGCAAGTTTCCCCCTTTTTCCTCCAAATGTAATAATGCTCATTAGGGCCAAACAGTTCAATTTTAGTTTCATCAAACCACAGGACATGTCTCCAAAAATTCAGGTCTTTGTCCCAATGTGCACTTGCAAACTGTAATCTGGCTTTTTAATGTTTGTTTTGGAGTAATGGCTTCTTCCTGGCAGAGTGGCCTTTCAACCCATGTCGGTACAGTACTCGTTTCTCTGTAGATAATGACACACTCTTACCAGCTTCAGCCAGTCTTTTCACAAGGTCTTTTGCTTTTGTTATTGGGTTGATATGCACATTCTGGACCAAGTCCACACCTCTCTTCCTGATATCTTGGCTGATTTCTTTTGACTTTCCCATGATGTTACACAAAGAAACAGTGTGTTTCAGGTGCGCCTTCAAATACATACACAGGTGCGTCTCTAATTAACTCAAATGTTGTTGATAAACCAATCAGAAGCTTCCAAAGACATGACATCATCATCTGGGTTTTCCCAAATTGTTTAAAGTAAAGTACTGTATGTAAACTTCTGACTCTGAAGAAAGTAATGAAAAATTGTCTAAAAAAATCCTTTTTTCATTATTCTGGCATTTAGCAAATAGAAATAATTTTGGTAATCCTAACTGACCTAAAACAGGAAATGGTTAGTCTGATTTCATGTTGGACAGTGAGAAAATGTAGTGTTTGTACATAGGTCTAAATCCATTTACAAGCCCAATGCCAAACCTAATTGTTGTTGAAGTTGAGTTTTCCACCTATTTAAATACACTCCTGATCAAAATTTTAAGACCAGTTGAAAAATTGCAAGAATTCACATTTTGCACTGTTGGATCTTAAGAAGGTTCTAAGTAGTGCTTCAAAATGCAAAAAGAAGAAATGGGAGTGAGACAAAAAAAAAAAAAGAGTAAGCAATTTATTGCAAACAAACATTAAACTGAAATAGGCTGTTCATCAGCTGATCAAACGTTTAAGACCACATCTCAAAAAAACCCCAAAAAACCCTAAAAGAAGTCCTTTGTCAGGCAGGCATTGTGAACTGCAGTGTTGTCCTGTTGAAAAACCCAGTCATTACCACACAGACAATGGTCTTCAGTAATGAGGAATGCCCCCTGCAACATCTTCACATAGCCAGCTGTCGTTTGACGCCTCTGCACAACCTGAAGCTCCATTGTTCCATTGAAGCAAAAAGCCCCCCAGATCATGATGGCACCCCCTCCATTGTGCCATGTAGAAAACATCAGGTGGAATTTCCTTGTCATGGTAGTAATGTTGGAAGCCATCAAGGACCATCAAGGTTAAATTTTTTCTCGTCAGAGAATAAAACTTTCGTCCACCTTTCAATGTCCCGTGTTTGGTGCTCTAGTGCAAACTCCAAATGGGCAATTTTGTGCCGTTGAAGGAGACGAGGTCTTTGAAGACGTTTTTTGTTCTTGAAACCTTCTCTTGCAGATGCCGTCTAATGGTTATTGGACTGCAGTTGGCACCAGTGACAAGCTTAATTTGGGCCGAGGATCGTCCCGTGTCTTGATGGACAGCCAATCGGAAATTTTTTTTCCGATTGGCTGTCCATCCAAGTGTAAAAAAAGTCAAGTGGTAGCACTTGACTTTTTTTTCCCATAACCCTCAGGATCTTTTAATAAGTTTAAAATGACTGTCTTACTGCGTCCAACCTCAGCAGCAGTGGCATGCTGCGAGAGGCCTTGCTGATGCAGCTCAACAATCTGACCACGTTCAAAGAGAGAAAGCTTTTTTGCCTTTGCCATGAGGAGGTCGTGACAGTGTGGATACCTGACAGAAAATGACACTGAATCCACATCCAAGATTTGGGTTTTTAAAGGCTGTGGTCTTAAACTTTTGATCAGCTGATGAACAGCCTATTTAAGTGTAATGTTTGTTTGGTATAAATTGTTTACTCAATTTTTTATTTTTTTTTGTCTCACTCCCATTTCTTTTTTTTTTGCATTTTGAAGTACTACTTAGAACCTTCTTAAGATCCAACAGTGCAAAATGTGAATTCTTGCAATTTTTCAACTGGTCTTAAAATTTTGATCAGGAGTGTATTCTTTTAAAGGACACACGCAAATGACAATGCTAAATCTTGAATGCAATAGAATGTCATATTTTTTCACTTCTCACATTCATACTGTTAACATTTATACAAGAACTAGGGGTTAATTGGCTGATATGAACATCACACATGACTCTCATAGTTTCACTCCGGTAAATGAGGCCATTGCAGTTGTAAAGTGGAGAGAAAGACAATACGATCTTAAAATAGAGCAGGGAAATATCCATAAAACAGCCTGAAACTTAATAAACCAATGCATCACTGCAGCATAACTGGGTTATGCCAAAAGTGTTTTACTGACAACTCGTGTGCGTTCTGGTTTTCTGAATGAGTTAAGATTTGAGTGAGAAGTGTTTTTAAATTGGACTACTAAAGGGACTGTTTCTCTTACTTTACTGCAGAGACCCCAAGGGAAAATGTCCTATCCATATACATACAGAGGCAAGTATTTTTACCGCATGCTGATGCACACTTGCTGGATAAAGGGCCTTAAACTGTGCACTGTGTGTTTTTCACATGCTTGTCTTGATGTTACTGATTTGCCTGAAATATTCCACAGAATGGTATTAAATGTATCTATCTTGCTTTTATTCAACTGCATGTATTTTAATTGAAAAAAATAAAAATAAATAATAATAATAATTTTAAAGTAAGCAGACTTGCCTCGCAGTAGACTCGCAGTAGAATATATGTAAGGAAATGTGTTCTCTGACTTGGTCAGGACTACCTTAGCTAGAGGATTTTACCTACTGTGCATGTTTTGGGTTGATGGGGGAAACTGTAGTGTCCAGAGGAGCACCCAGACATATGCAGAACATTCAAACTCACAAAAAGGCCCGGATGACCTGGGAATCGATCCCAGAATCTTGTTGCTCTGAAGTGAGAGTGCTAGCCAGTCAGCCACTATCAGCCACTAAGGTGTAAAAAGTGCTTGGGAATCTCTTACAACTATGGACCGCTGCAAACTGTTTAAAATGAACTAATTCTGTTTTTCACATTTTTAAAAATCTGTAAAAATCAGGTACAGCTCCTTTAACTCACCATTGTGATTACATTCAACTACTATGTCAAGCCTGAAGCCAAATGTTCCTATTTCTAACCCACTGTGAATGCAGTCTGTTTGTGTTTGGGGCATTTGAGCCTCTAATTCAGTGAGAAGATAGAGATCGGCAGTGTGTTTACTAGCACGTTGCTTTTTATCAGTGCCAGTCGGAGGGTGTGAGCGCTCCACAGCAGTCTTTATCTAAAATGCAATCTTTCTCCACTGTAAAGCACTGAATTTGTCGGCCTGACTCAATGAGTGGGATGCCCAGGGTCAGAATCAATAAGAACTTACAACTTACTGTTCTGTGCAACTTACGACTTGCTGTCTGGTGGCGCAGACAGAGAGACTGATGAAATAACTTCAATGCACGTTGAGTTTAATATCAATGGGATTTCACTATGGTTACACCCCCGGAACAAAACAAAACAAAAAAAAAAAAAAACAAAACACTCAGGTCTGGGTGTGTATGAGTGTATGATTTTTATTTAACTGTCTCCCTAGATACAAAAAACACTTGTTCTAATATAGCTCTTCCTGGTAACAACTGTAACACTGATTTCTTCTTAGTTGCAAAAACATTGCACATGATGTTCTTTATGTTATAATTTGGTATTTTGGTTCTCAAGACGTAGAGTAAGCCTCACATGAGTCTCTCATTTGGGTTGCCCAGTCCAGTTATTTTAAACATAAAAGGACTCTCTCTGACCTGAAACGTCACTACCTAAACAAAGCATCTGCAGCCAATCATTAATCGGTGATAGTGCAAGTGATGAAGGAAAGCACCAAACAGATGTTCAGAAAATGTCTTGGTTTATGGGTGGCAGAGCATAAGCCAGAGTAGAGGATACCTGTGCTGGCTTAAAGTTACTATCTGTAACTTTTTTTTAGAAAAAAATGACAGTTGTGACAGATGTGAAACCTCTGGTCTTCTTCTGGCAGGCCAAAGATGGCATGCTATCAGACAGCAGTAACACTGATAGCATCTAGGGGTGATTTGTGAGAATACAACAGGGCCAGGTTGACCAATCTAATTACAATAGGGACTTTAATACTAACAAATAAAACATGCCAACACAAGCTTTGGATCTCACTTTTCCATTCCAGACCACTCTGGACACTAGCTGGTGTGAACCTGAAAAAATAATTTTGCATTGACCCTTAATTGGACATCAAAGCTAATTAGATATTTATCTTGTGAGAAATAAAACTTGTGATGGCTTTGGCTCTTAAAATGCTAGTGATGAGTGGGTCTGCTTTTTTCTAGTAGATGATCAATTACATAACAAGATATCTTTGTAGAAAAGGAAATTAAAGATTATGTGGACCAACAAGCGTGCTATCTCCTGTAGTATAGTATGGGTTATCTCAAAAGCTTGAAGGCAATGATTATGGTTCATTGCTTAGAGGCCTGTGGCTCTGACGTCTGTAGCCTCGACGTCATTTGAGTGCCTGTCTCTGTCCCACAGCAAAGACTTTTTTTATGTATGTCTTTTATTTTATCATATTTTGTATTTTACTATTATTTTACTATTATTATTACCACATTCACCACATTCCTAGTTTGTGAATATTTGTTCAGATGTCTCTTAAAGCTCCATCATGTAACTTTTTGGCCAGAAAAGCAACTGATTTCAAAGTTTTTTGTTTTCTAAACTGAAAAACATGCATCCTTACTTTGAGCAGTCCTTGCATCTCCACAAACCTGATTCTTACTTGGTCTGTGGCTGCTCTCTGAGAGATCCAATCGCTTCATGTAAACAACTGTCAACTCCAAAAAAAATCTGCATAAACTGCTCAAATATCCGTGCAGTCCTAATCTTTACTGTCAGCTCTGGTGCTGACATTTATACAATAACAAATGACATCATACAAAAGTACAGCTGCATTTTAAAATGCTAATTTAGCTTCTTTGCAATGAGATATTCATCAAATGGTAATGAATGATTAGCCTTTGTGATTAGCATACAGGTCAAATATAATGAACTCTAAGAAATCTTTTAACACCTGAAACATGGCTGATAAGTGTCTGAAACTTTTCTTATGCATGGTAATAGTGCAGCACTAAATATTAATTAAGTTTTCAAGCCATTTTGAACATCCAGTGTTTAGACTGATTCTCTGTCTATTATAAGTCTGATTAAAGTCATAGAAAAGCTACTATACCTGCACTGACTGCCCTGTGTGACATTATTTGGCAAAAAAACAACACATTTTGCATATATAATAAGGCAAAGTAGACTAAACATTCACTGTATTCCGTAGAAACAATATGGCTCCAACCAACCACAATTGAATTCTATCACGAACATGTGCCATAAGTTGGCATAAACTGACATACTTGTACTGTTTCTCCACTGAACAACACAGGAAATCCTTCCTATCTGTTGCTATGTAACTTCTGAACTCTGTGCTGTAAATTCTCTTTTCAAAGTCCTTTTACAATATTCAGTTTATTCTCACACTGTTGCAAATTTTGTACGCAATTGTGAAAATATGTTGTTAAATTATAATGTAGGCTTACTTTTTTTAACTGGAGGTTTAGTTGATAAAAAAAGACTTTTAAAAGAATTAGTTGTATTTTTTACAGTACAATTTTACTTTTTTTAACTTTATTTTGGATAAATATATTTCTTCAGCTTTGGCTATGTGTCTGCAACAGAAATTATTTTTCTTGCTGAATAAAAGTAATTCATGGAGTAGTACTCGCATGGGTCCCACAACACTTAGAAAGTCAGTCAAATCAATGCACCCTGGCAGGGTTGCCAGGAACGTGGTTTTCTTGTGGAATTGGGCAGCTTTTTAAGAGCTGCCGTGGGTGAAAAATATTGTTGGTTTTCAGGTCATTATACGTGTGTTGTCACGTGAAACTGCATTGCTTTGGTCAAATATGCACCCAGTTGTCATAGTTGCTGTAACAGGCAAGGTAAGGTAAGGTAAGTACAGAAAAGCCCTCAAAGGTAAGTGAAGTCCACTTACCTTTGAGGGCTCTTCTTCTATTTGACATCAACATATTCCCAGAAAGCTGGTCTCATTCGTTCCGTACAGGTCCAGAGCATTTCTTTTGTCGATTTCAGGCGTAATAAACTTTTGACAGTGCCAACTTTGCTACTCATGCTAAACACATGCGCTAGCTTGTGACTGACACCAAGGTTGGC
>JACM01008472.1:0-34567 GCA_000787095.1 Periophthalmodon schlosseri | reverse complement strand
CAGGGCAGTCCTGCGTGATGTCACCAATTACTTGAAATTGCAGAGGCCACAGAAGCCAGGACACACCCATTTTTAGACATTTTTACCAGAAAAAAATGTACCTAGTCTGCAATAAAATTGCCAAAAAATGACTAGGAACACTAGTCATCAACAGGCACTGCTCTATCTGAGGCTTTTGTTAGACTTGAATCTATTTTCACTCAATCTGACCAGAAAGAGTTGACTTGGTTGGAACTACAACATGTGTGGTGATTAATGGTGTACAAGTCCCTCTCAAATAACATTACAGTCACAAGCATTAGCCAAAAGTTTTTCGGTCACTGTGACCTTTTTGTTGAAAGTCAAACACCTAAACAGGACATGAAGGCTCGGACTGATCACAGCCTTCTGAAATGTGCTGTTAAAATCCATTTTGTATCGTTTCTGGAGTTTCCGGCAATCTAAAAAAATTTTTGCTGTGTTTGCTAATGTGTGCATTGAATCACCATGGTAACTGAGGAACATTCTGCCATACACATACATGAAGAACACCCCCAGTATGATGTCACTGCAAAGTATCAATACACAGTTTAATAGCAAAAGAAAAGTTGATGTAACGTTTAGTTGCATTTTAACTCACCATCCCCCCTCTGTCCTGCAGGTGGTGATGCATCCCTCTCGTACACTGGAGTTACAGATGAAGCGTAAGGGTTTTAAGATGGAGGTGGGTCAGTACGTGTTCATCCAGTGCCCGAGTGTGTCCTGGCTGGAGTGGCACCCCTTCACCCTGACCTCTGCTCCCGAAGAGGATCACTTCAGCGCCCACATACGCATCGTGGGAGACTGGACCGAAGGGCTGTACAAGGCCTGTGGAGGAGACCAGCCCGAGCAGCAGCAAGCATGGACCATGCCCAAGTGAGAGAGGGGTTACACCTGGGTTAGACCTGGTTCAGTCCTGATTTAGTCCGGGTTAGGACAAGCATGGACCATGCCCAAGTGAGAGAGGGGTTACACCTGGGTTAGACCTGGTTCAGTCCTGATTTAGTCCTGGGTTAGACCTGGTTTAGTCCTGGGTTAGATCTGGCTTAGACCTGGTTTAGACCTGCCCAAGTGAGAGAAGAAAGGAGTGTTAAAAGGTTAGGGCTAGGGTTTGTAACTTGTTCAGTCCTAGTTCAGACCTGTTTCAGACCTAGATCAGACCTGGTTTGGACCTGGTTAAGACCTGGTTTAGTCCTGGTTTAGTCCTAGTTTAGTCCTGGTTCAGTCCTGGTTTAGACATGTCCAATGCCGTCTTAAATGCAAGAGAATAAAGATGACTCAAACATGCATAAATCACTCTAAAGTCTAAACTAGGTCTCAGTCTCTCTCTCTCAGTCTCTCTCTCAGTCTCTCTCTCAGTCTCTCTCTCTCAGTCTATCTCTCAATCTCTCTCTCAGTCTCTCGCTCAGTCTCTCTCTCTCTCAGTCTCTCTCTCAGTCTCTTGCTCAGTCTCTCACTCAGTCTCTATCTCAGTCTCTCTCTCTCAGTCTCTCTCTATCTCTCGCTCAGTCTCTCTCTCTCAGTCTCTCTTTCAGTCTCTCTCTCTCTCTCTCTCAGTCTCTCTCTCTCTCTCTCTCTCAGTCTCTCTCTCTCTCTCTCTCTCAGTCTCTCTCTCTCTCTCTCTCTCAGTCTCTCTCTCTCTCTCTCTCTCAGTCTCTCTCTCTCTCTCTCTCTCAGTCTCTCTCTCTCTCTCTCTCTCAGTCTCTCTCTCTCTCTCTCTCTCAGTCTCTCTCTCTCTCTCTCTCTCAGTCTCTCTCTCTCTCTCTCTCTCAGTCTCTCTCTCTCTCTCTCTCTCAGTCTCTCTCTCTCTCTCTCTCTCAGTCTCTCTCTCTCTCTCTCTCTCAGTCTCTCTCTCTCTCTCTCTCTCAGTCTCTCTCTCTCTCTCTCTCTCAGTCTCTCTCTCTCTCTCTCTCTCAGTCTCTCTCTCTCTCTCTCTCTCAGTCTCTCTCTCTCTCTCTCTCTCAGTCTCTCTCTCTCTCTCTCTCTCAGTCTCTCTCTCTCTCTCTCTCTCAGTCTCTCTCTATCTCTCGCTCAGTCTCTCTCTCTCAGTCTCTCTTGCTCGGTCCTCTCTCCGTCCACTCGTTAAATAATTTCCGTGTTTGTGTATTTCTGTGAAGCGTTTACAAAAAAATGACACGTCTGGGCTTGACAATCTCAGAAAGCCTGCGCCGATTCTCGCGTCTAAAATGACAAGAACAATTACCAGTACAAAGGACAGTGGCTACACCAATCTGAAATAATAAGCACTCATTCAGGAACGCTGCAGGCTACAGCGAGCAGCAGGGACAAAACACCACAGGGAAGTATAAAAGAGACAAGGACGCAAGGAGGGAGGACGCAAGGAGAGGAGACAAGGAAACAGAAATTAATGCCTTGAACAGAACTTGGAAGTAATTTAAAAAGTTTGTTGAAGAAGATGGAGTTAAAATAAAACTTTAAAAAGCAGACATGCACTAAACAAGGACCAAACCAAGGCTAAACCAAGACTATCGAACAAAGATAAAATTACCCAGGATTAAACTAGGACTGAACCAACTCCTTACAGAGAAGCAGGGCTAACCTTGGACTAACCCAGGTCTGAAGGAGACCTTGCTCTGGTCTAAAAGAGGACTAAATCAGGTCTAACCCCAAATTTCAGTGTTACGATTTTTGTGAAAAAACACCAGAATTTAATGATGCTTCAAAATATTCTCAGTGGCTCCCAAACTTTTCACACCAAGTACCACCAGATCTAAACCAGCTCTATAACAGGACTATTCCAGGTCTAATCTAGGGCTAAACCAGGTCTAAAAGTGGACCATCATTTCCACTGTAGTCCTAAACAACAAATGATCCAAAAAGTAGATAAACTGAGACCCACAAACTGAAGAACTGTTCATGTACTTACTGAAGGAGCTGGACCACAGATTGAGAAACACTGCCATAAACGGCCTTTCTCTCTCTGGTCTGGTCATGATCCTGGTCTACGCCTGGTCTGTCTCTGGTCTTTGGTCTGGTTATGAGCCTGGTCTAACCCGGGTCTGTCTCTGGTCTCTGGTCTGGTTATGATCCTGGTCTAACCCTGGTCTTCCTGTGATCCTAGGATTGCCATCGACGGTCCGTTCGGCACAGCGTCAGAGGATGTTTTCCGGTATGAGGTGGTGATGTTGGTGGGAGCCGGAATCGGAGTCACTCCTTTTGCCTCCATCCTAAAGTCTGTGTGGTACAAACATATACAGAACAACCAGGACACCTACACCAAGAAGGTAAGACCTGGGTTTAGACTGGGTTTAGTCTTGGTTTAGTCCTGGCCTGGTATAGTTTTAGACTGTGTTTAGATTGATTTTAGTTCTGATTCAGTCCCGGGTTCAGTCCCGGGTTCAGTCCCGGTTCAGTCCCGGTTCAGTCCTTGTTTAATCCTGGTTCAGTCCTGGTTCAGTCCCGGTTCAGTCCTGGTTCAGTCCCTGGTTCAGTCCTAGTTCATTCCTGGTTTAGTCCTGGTTCAGTCTTGGTTCAGTCCCTGGTTTAGTCCTGGTTCAGTCATGGTTCAGTCCGGTTTAGTCCTGGTTCATTCTTGGTTCAGTCCCTGGTTGAGTCCTGGATTAGTCTTGGTTTAGTCCCTGGGTCAGTCTTGGTTCAATCTTGATTCAGTCCTGGTTCAGTCTTGGTTCAGTCTTGGTTCAGTCCTGGTTCAGCCCCTGGTTTAATCCTGGTTCAGTCCTGTTTCAGTCCTGGTTCAGTCCTGTTGTGTTTCAGATTTACTTCTACTGGCTGTGTCCGGAGACTGAGGCGTTCGAGTGGTTTGCTGATCTGCTTCAGTCGTTAGAGAAACAGATGACTGAACGAGACATGAGCGACTTCCTCAGCTACAACATCTACCTCACACGCTGGAAGGATCAGGAGGTACTACTACTGCTACTACTGCAAATACTACTACTACTACTGTTACTGCTACTACTACTACTACTAGGTTCAAGGAGTCTTTATTATCCCCGAGGGGCAATACACACCACACATACAAACCATACACACAACAGTAAAAGTAATAGTAATAATAAAGGCATAGTACAGGTTTGAGTGACAGGTTTAAAGTGCCCATGGCAGCAGGAAGAAAACAGTTCTTGTGTTGTACATTTTGGGGCACTGTGGCACCGCGGCCAAAGTGGAACAGTTTGAGCCCAGGATCTGTGCCCTGTAGATGTCCTGGAGGTCAGTAAAAGTGACCCCTGCCATTTTCCCACGCTACTACTAAATGCCCAATTTCGTCTGCTCCCTGAAGCTAAGCAGGGTTGAACTCCAGTAGCTCTAGTCTAGAGCATAGTGCGGGTGTGTCCTTAGGCAAGACACCTCACCCACATTGCCTGGTATGAGTGTGGTATGTGTGTTTGAGTGTTGGTGGTGGTTAACGGGGTCAGTGGTGTAAAGTGTCTCTGATTGTCCAACAGCACTATTTAATTATTTACATTCTGGTTAACTTTATTATTTTCTGGTTGACTCCAAAAAACAAATTTAAATCCAAACACCACACACACACACACACACACGCACACACACACAAGGCCAGCTCACTGTTCTAACGGCTCCTCCCTCTGTGATCGGTGTGGAGGCGGCTCACTTCCGGGTTCACCACGAGGCGGAGAACGATCCCATCACTGGACTCAAGCAGAAGACTCTGTACGGAAAACCCAACTGGGACAATGAGTTCAGCTCCATCGCCACCAAGCACCCAAAGTAAATATACTACTACTAATACTACTGCTACTACTACTACTACTACTACTATTAATACTACTGCTACTACTACCACTACTATTACTACTACTACTACTACTACTACTACTACTACTGCTACTGCTGGGATTTGACATACCGGGATGTAGCACTGTGGGAGGGCATCTGACACAGAGGGAGACAGGAGGATGGGACGACATCTGACACTCTTGCTGTTTCAGGACTAAAGTGGGCGTGTTCCTGTGTGGACCTCCTCAGCTCGGGAAGTCTCTGGAGAAACAGTGTCTGTCCCACTCTGAGGCTGACGTCAAGTTCATCTTCAACAAGGAGAACTTCTAAACCTGATCAAGACCTGCTTTAGTCCCGGTTTAGTCCTGGTTTAGACATTGGCTTAGTCCCAGTTCAGTCCTGGTTTTAGTGCTGATTTAGTCCTGGTTTAGACCGGGTTTAGTCCTGGTTTAGTCCTGGATTAGACCTGGTTTGGACTCTGGATGGGCCACTATTTGTTTATCGATATTTGCCGAAACTGATATTTAGCTTTCAAAATCCATAGCGAAGCCCACAAATGTATCTTGTAAATGTAAGTTAAAGCAACTTTTGCCTTTGTAAAAATAATAACAAAATGTACTCATGTGAGATATAAAGCCATGTGTTACATGTTTGTGTCACATGTAACACTCTTCTGTTTCCAGTGTGACTCATTAGTCTGTTTAAAAAGGGCACTCAGAGAATGGGGCAGTGCAAAAAATATCAGCATCGAATATCGACATCGGCCAATGAAAATATCAAAGAAGCTGTATCGATATCGGCTGATACCAATACTGGAACTGATATATCGATATGATAGTTTGGACCTGGTTTAGTCCCGCTTTAGTCCCGGTTTAGTCCTATCTTAGACCCTGGTTTAAATCTGGTTTAGTACTGGCTAGGTCATGGTTTAGGCCTGGTTCAGTTCTGGTTCAGTCCTGGTTCATTCTTGGTTTAGTCCTGGTTCAGTTAGTTTAGTCCTGGTTTAGATCGTGGTTTTAGTCCCTGGTTTGTTCCTGGTTTAGTCCTGGTTCAGTCCTGGTTCAGTCCTGGTTCATTCTTGGTTTAGTCCTGGTTTAGTCCTAGTTTAGTCCTGGTTTAGATCATGGTTTTAGTCCCTGGTTTGTTCCTGGTTTAGTCCTGGTTCAGTCCTGGTTCAGTCCTGGTTCATTCTTGGTTTAGTCCTGGTTCAGTCCTAGTTTAGTTCTGGTTTAAATCATGGTTTTAGTCCCTGGTTTGGGCTTGGTTTAGTCTTAGTTTAGTCCTGGTTCAGTCCTGGTTCAGTCTTGTTTAGTCCTGGGTTTGTTCCTGGTTCAGTCCTGGTTCAGTCTTGGTTTAGTCCTGGTTCAGTTCTGGTTCAGTCTTTGTTTAGTCCTGGTTCAGTCCTGGTTCAGTCCTAACTCTAGACCTCTAGCTGATTTCTTCATGTCCAGTGTCAGTTCTGTTTTTGTAAAATGGAGGCGGACATTTTGAAACTTTGGGGTGTTTTGACATTTTCCTCTTTCCTCTCCTCTTCTTGTTTTGAGTTGCAGAAATATTCATGAAATTTCAGCTTTCAAAATTCAGACTTCCCTTTTTAAAACCAGTTTTCAGAGAAAGATCTAGAGTCCTGGTTTAGCCCTGATTTAGTCATGGTTGAGTCCTGGTTTAATCCTGGCTTAGTCCAGATTTATACCTGGTTTAGTCCTGGTTGAGTCCTGGTTTAGTCCTGGTTCAGTTCTGGTTCAGTCTTTGTTTAGTCCTGGTTCAGACTCTTTTTGACCTAGACATTTGTTGTTTTTCTACTTGCTAGATACAACTAACAATTCATTTTAAAAGGGAAGAGATATATCTGATCATTTTCAAAGCAAAACTAAATAAAAAATTGTAAATATTGCTTAAACTGATCATTTGCACATTTGTCTTACCTGTAAAATCGTGTTGTTGTCAAAGTTTGGTTAAATTCATCTGAGCGGCTGCAGTGGAGGTGAGGGCGGCCATTTTGGATGTAGCTGCTTCGTCACTTGGCGTCAGTAATAAACTTTAAACTTGCCTCAAAGTGAAATTTATTTTTAATGAGTTATTTGTCACAGATGAATAACATTTTTTTTTTTTTTAAATAATGTTTTAAATGTTTTCCTACCATTCATTTCACAGTCCCATTCATTACTGTACTAAACCTTTATTTCAACAGAACGTTACAAGTTATTTGTTACAAATTATGACTTGGTCTTGGTTTGGACCTGGTTGGTCCTGCTCTAGTCTAGATGCTAGTATAGATCTGGTTCAAACCTGGTTTAGTCTCACACCTTGGTTTAGAGACGCTGGTTAAGACCTGATTTAGTCCTGGTTTGTCACCGGTTTAGCCCTGGCCTGTTTTAAACCTGGTTTATTCCTGGTATACGTAGACCCTGGTTTAGAATGATTTAGTCCTTGCATAGACCTTGGTTTAGTCTTGGTTTTGACCTGCTTCAGCCCAGACTATCCTAATTTTAATCATTCTATATTCCTGCCATGCATTTCACAGTCCTATTCATTATGGTATTAAGTCTTTATTTACTATCAGCAGCTTTAATTTAACAGTTCAAGGCTTTGTTTTGTTCCTTAAACTTTATGATGGAATATTTTGCCTCCATCTTGTTATTGCCACATTCCTTTGCCTGTGTTCAGTCCCATGATTCCACAGTGGTATTTTTAATTAAAACTGTGAAAAGCCCAGACAGAAAAGAAAGAAGTTATTTTTTATTTGAGAAAATATCTCAGAAAAAAGATCAGAAAACAACATTCAAAGTAAAAAAAAACAAAAACTGCTATTACTACTACTAATCATATTTTTTTACAGGCTAACCTAAGTGGAATTTATAATTAAATACATTAGAATTAAAATAAGTGTAAGTTCAGCTACAGAAGTAAATATATTTCATCTGTGATCAGTGCTTTTCTGATTTTAAAATGCAGACTTCCTTTTCAAAATCAGTCCCCAAAGACGTATATATTTAGGCTACAGAAGATGTACAGAATTATATTGAATCATATTGAATCTATAATCAGTGCTTTTTTGTTCAATAGTGGCAATAAGTCACATTTATTCTAAAAATTGTATTAAATCAAATAATTCAAAATCCATTTCTTTACAAATGTGTTTGTTTTTTTTATTTGGCCCAAAACAACAAATACATCAGAACAGTGAGATATTAACGGATTTTAAGCAGAAATTGAAACATATTTATTTCTTGTTGGCATTATTGAAAAAGGCAAAAAAAAAAAAAAAAAAAGTCCACTTTAAGGCGTTGTATTTGTGGCACTATAGCGCCCCCTGTTGATCTCGGAGGGCATTGCGTTAGTCAGTCACGTGATTTCATGCGTGTAATGTGATTTTACTGCAGTTTGAAACATAAATAAACGTTTATATTTTGTATTGTTTTAAGCAATGGATAAAGCAAAAACACTGACGATGCAATACATGGTGCGGTTTTCCCATTTGACAGTACAGCTGCCTGGAAATAAAAGAGAAATGAAACATTATCACAACTTTGACCAATTACTGCTTTAGGACGGAAGGGCATCTTTGTGTCAGATGCCCTTCCATCCTCCTATATCCCTGTGTCAGATACCCTCCCATCCTCCTATAGCCCGATATCATGTAGAAAAAAACTTTGTCCACTGACACAATAACCCTAAAGCCCAAAAAATACTGGTCTTTCTATCATATTTTGAACAATAAGTTGACAGTAATTATCTGCAGATGTTGTGTGGTTGGATAAATATAGTGAGAAAATGGACCTTGTCACAAATAGAAATGTAAATGTAAAAACAAAGATCTTTTGTGTAGACAGATGCTCCACTCACCATCCAGAGCTGTGTCCCAGAAACAGGAGTTCGCTGCGTGAAGTCCAGCTCCAGTTTTCTGAGTCACTGCACACGTCACTGACAAAATAAAAAAAGCCAAAATATTATGAAAAATATTAATACTTAGTTTAAAATGAAATTTGTTAAGCTGGTTTAGTCTGGTTTTGTCCTAGTTTAGCCCAAGTCATAGATAGTTAGTCGACGATTTAGCTCCTCTGGTTTGGACCTTGTTCTTCCCTGGTTTAGTCCTGGTTTAGCCAACATTCAGATCAAATTTCTAGTGCAAATTCAGTTGTACTTTTAGTTTAGATCATGTTTAATAGTTCCTACTTTTTACCTGCTTCAGTCCTGGTTCAGTCCCTGGTTCAGTCCTGGCTTAGTCCTGGTTTAGTCTCTTTCTTTCTCACCTATGTACTTGTACTGTTTGCCCAGTTTGCACAGATCACTGATGCAGCGTTCCAAAATGGCAGCTGTCCATTTGTTGACCTGGTCTTTGTTGTAGTCCTCTCCTCCGATCGTAGCATCGACACTCTGAAATAAATAAATAAATACTAAAATGCAAACATGCAAGTCAGGAGGCAGTCACACCAGCTGTAAAACTGTACTAACCCCGAGGAAATAGGACACAGAGGAACAGGAGCTAGTGTTCTGTATCATCCCTGATCATTTCTAATAGTGACAAGGTCCATTCCATTCTCCTGCTGTTTTTATCCAACCACACCATCTGCAGATTAACTAGACATATGACCTGTCCCCATCTCAGTCTAACACTACAGGGATATAAGAGGATGGGAGGGCATCTGATACACAGGAATATAGACTATTACAGTGCACTCACCTCTTTAACAATAGCCTCTGCTTCTTTAGCACCAAACGATCCCTGTTAACAGTAAAAACAAAATGATTTCTATTATAATGTACTTTCTGTGGATACGAAACAGGCAAAAATAATATTACTGAAAAATATAGCTCTTGGGGTGGCCGATTTGTTTTTCTAATGCACCGATTTAAAAATCTATCATTATGTATCATTATTTCATTTGTTAACTGTTTAAAATGTAGTGAAAAATGTAGAAATAGTTTAGGGGCATCTGTAGTAGTAGCCAAAGGGCGTGATTGTGAATGGTGGGTTGATTTATGCCGAAAAATACAATTAAAATATATTTAAAAGTACTGACTTCGTAGCTGGTTTGGGTGTCCTCCGTCCCCGTCATGTTTCAGACAGTTTGTGAGTGAAATAAGTGCTGATGGCTAGTTGAAATGAGGACAAGTTTGTAGTATATTCCGCCCTTCTGTTCTGTCAAAACAATCAACGAGCAGCGAAGAGCGACCACATCCGGAAGTTTGATGGCGGCTGCTGCCATCTGCAAGAGGCGCAGGGTACTGCAATCGGTTTAGTCCTGATTTAGACCTGGTTTAATCCTGATTTAGTCCTAGTTTTAGTCCTCAGACCTGGTTCAGTCCTGGTTTAGTCCTGGTTTGTTCCATAGAAACAACAAGTACTAAACCAGGACTAAGATATGACTAATCTGCAGATGTTGTGGTGAGGTTGGATTAACATTGGACGAGAAGGGAGGGCATCTGACAGAGATACTGGAGGATGGGAGGGCATCTGAGACAGAGATACAGAAGGGTGGGAGGACATCTGACACACAGGGATATAGGAAAATGGGTGGTCATGTGACACATGGATGTAGATGGATGGAAGGGCATAGGGATATAGCAGATATAAATCTGAAGATTTATGTCTTCTCACAAATGTTAATGCTCATGGACGGTTTTAATTGTGAACTTTTAACTAAACCTTGCATTTAATATATGTAAATTTGATATCTTACAGAAAATTTCCAACACAATTTTGCAAAAACCAAAAACACAAATATAATTTTATCAGAATCACAGGAATTTTATTATTTATTCTTTACAGCCTCTGCAGCAAAAACAGTTAAAATCCTCAAACATGGTCGCTATCGCCAAGTCCATTTGGTGCAAAAATCCAGAAGACATCCTCTCCCTCTCTCTTTCAAAACACTGTGTTCATTTTAATACACAAGATCCAATACCACAATGCACCTGGATGCAGCAGTCTTCCTTTTCCCCGACTACTTCCTGGAGGCGGGACTAGAGCCAGGAGACACCCAATCAGAGCAGAGAGAGGAGTGAGTGACAGAGTTGTAGTTGGAGCAGGCACGTTTGGATACTGTTGTGGTCAGTCTCACAGAAAATCGCTGTGTTCTGACAGCGAAGGATTTTGTGAATTTCTGTTTAATTTAATTTTTTTGGTGGTAAAATGTTCAGATGATTTCAAAGGTTTTCTTGAGCTCCACGATGAGCTGCCAGTCTGACTTCTGCATCTCGTCTCTGAACCAGTTTTTCAGAGCGTCGATGGAGGCACGGGTGATCTGAGGAAGAGGAGCAGAAAACTATTATTTAAAATTCTAAATAATGAAATCACGTCTAATGAGGACTAAACCAGGTCTAAACTAGGAACAAACCAGGGGCTAAACCTGGACTAAACCGTCCAGGGCTTGTCCAGGGCTAAACCAGGCTAAACCAGGACCAAACCAGGACCAAACCAGGTCTCACCAATTAGAACTAAAACAAGACAACCTGGTTCAGGACTGAGAGCACACGAGAGAGAGCGGAGCAAAGTGACCACAGCCCCGCTGAACCAGAGCCACAGTAGGGGGCACATATGAGCGGGCAGAGCATGGGGCAGAGCATGAGACAGAGCAGTGGCAGTCACAGCTCCAGTGGCCCGTGGCACTCGCTGTTCACTGATCTATCAGTCACTGCCCGCTTGTTTCTAATGTCCCAGGACTTACGTCTGCTCCACTCTGGTTGTAAAAGTTAAACCTGGGCGCAGCGCAGAGAGCTTAAGTCTCACTGGTTCACTAGTCGCAACTATAGGCTGTCCGTAACTTTCAGATTTAAGTCGGACGTAGGGTAAAGACCTTAATCTTAGGACCAGCTGGTGCACTTGGCTCCAGAGTACTAAAGCAGGGAGTAAAGCAGGGAGTAAACCAGGGACTGAACCAGGGACTGAACCAGGACTGAACCAGTGAAGTGACCCAGACCTTGCTGACGATGATGTCCGTGGCCTCAAAATGGCGTCCGAACATCTTGGGCGCCTCTCCGGGAATGGGCTCAATTTTCACACAGATTTCTTGTCCTTTTTTGGCTGAGTCAACAGGTTTGTGGTTCATCTCGATACTGGTCACAACGCCAATGTCCACAAACTGAAACATAACACAATATAATTATAGAGATCAGGAGTCTAACCTAACAACCTGCTGAGAAGGAGAGAGGTATAATCACTCTGCCACACTCACCCCTTTGCTGGGCACACAGACTGGCGTTCCTGTCTTTAAGACTCCGGCCTCCACGTTCACTCCCATCACAATCGGATCTCTGGAGTTAAAGATGAACTGAGGCAAAACTCGGAGCTTCACCGGGAAAACTGCGATATGTCTGAGGAGAGAGAGTATGTATTTTAAGTTTCTGTGGTCATTTAAAAAAGTATTTAACTAGGACTAAACCAGCTCTGAACTCTAAAGTCAGAGTTGCAAATGTAACTAAGGGTCTATGTATCCCGGATGACTGCCTGTGCGCATTCAATAGAGCAGGACTAAACCAAAACCGCAGCAGTAGCAGTAGTAATAATAATAATAGCAGTAGTAGTACGTACTTGAACTCCTCCTGCTTGGCCTTCTTGTAGTCCTCTCTGTATTTGGTGAAGGCGTCGAAAAGGTGGTAGATGATTTCAGCCGAGAAGATCCTGACTCCCAAACTGTCGGCCATCTCCTGACTCTCTCTCTCCACTTTAACGTCAAACGCCAGGATCACAGCATACCTGAAAGAGACCGGGTTTAGACCAGGACTGAGCCGGGACTGAGCCGGGACTGAGCCAAGTGCTGAACCAAGGCTGACTTGGGACTTTACCAGGACTAAACCAGGGACTAAACCAGGGACTAAACCAAGTGCATATTAACTTGAGTTTTTTAGGTGAAACTCACTGAAGGTCGTGTTCCAACATGGTGGATGCTTTCATGACATCTTTTTTATGAACAGGACCGATGTTGATGCCGGCGTACTGCAAAAAGAGAAAACAAGTACATCTCCTGAAACTTTAATCAATATTAAATCATTATTTCTATTCAAGAATTTAAAAGTTTTACAAATCAGTTTTAGTCAGAACTGGCAAAAATGTGTCTGGAGAAGTTAAAAAATACAACTTATTTATATTGCAAAGCCTAAATGTAGAGTTCTGGTCAGGTACCTAACAAGGAACCATTCAGGACTAAACCAGGACTCAACTGGGTCAAAACCAGAACTAAAGCATGACTAAGCATGACTAAAGCAGGTCTAAAGCAGGTCTTAATTAATGAATACATCACTGTCCACCAAAGCAAATTGTAGTTATGAATGTTTATTGAAGTTAAACAGACAGCATTTGAATATGAGATATGCAAATGAGTGTAGCTCTAGACTGGGGTCTGAAGATTAAAGATTAGATAAACTGCCCAAGAGTTATCTAGGGTTATGTGTTCAGTCTAAAGTGATTGATTAAGCCAATCTGTGATATGTGCGCATACGACTGGCAGAAAGTCATGAGCAAAGATTAATCCCACAGCAATGTCCAGCTCATTTATCTGAATTCACTTCAGTCAATGGCTTCTTTCTTTCCTGAAAGAGACTGTCAATTGTTCCGTTCTTGTAGAAACTTTGAGGATCTTTTAAGAAAAGTCTAATCTAAAATTTCAACTGTGTGCATCCATAAATATTACAACAGAATTTAGGTCTGGTGTGATGGAGGTTGGAAAGCACCCATCCTGTAGCCCAGCAGTTAGACATTTCCTACTTAGGTTCGGTCAGTCTGGTCAACCTGTAATACTACACACGACTAAAGCAGGACTAAAGCAGGACTAAAACACGACTAAAGCAGGACTAAAGCAGGACTAAAGCAGGACTAAAGCAGGACTAAAGCAGGACTAAAGCAGGACTAATTGAAGTACTCACAGGGACTTTGGAGGTGCGCAGGAACTCGAGCAGAGCCTCCAGAGAGCCCAGAGTGGAGGCCTGGACGTAAACGCCCTTCTCCTCCAGCTTTATGGAGCTCAGGGTCTGTCTCAGCTCCTTTATCAACTCGTCCTGAGAGAAACACAATTATAGCATTAAATCAAACATATTGTGGTGTCTGGTCTACAGTTATAATCTATGACACCAATGAAGCATTATGTTATAATTTGGACATTTTAAATCACAATACTGATCAAAAATGACACAATAAAAATAAAAGGGTGAAAACGGGGTAGACTGAAGCAATGACATCTTGAATACAGGAGAATAAAGATTACTCAAACACGAATCACTCTAAATACAAGTTGAGAGGGTCAGTGAGAAGGACACAACTATAACATGGTTAAAATCTCTGAAAAGTCGATTTAGCACAATAGGTCTCAATTAAAAATATGATCTAAACCAATGATACAGTATAGTAAAATCATAATTTCATCATAATTTTCTCTAAGCCAGGTCACTATTTCAGTTTTATCACAGTGCATGTACACCATCTTTCTATTGCTTCTTAAAAGTAAAGAAAGTCATCTGCTTCTACTGAGAGTTCACACTCTCTAATTGGTTATATCCAGCTGTCACTCACAGAGACTAACCAATAGGAGAAGTGGGTGGGAAAAGGCGAATCATCTCTGTAGACTGGCTCTAAGGCACTGGAGCAGATCCTAATTTGACTTTATATAGTTGATATATAATTATCAGCCATCCCTAGACACAGTCTCATTCTTATTGACAGTTTAAATGTAGTGAGTGTTTTTTACCTTGAGCACCGGGATCTCGTCGTCCCTGTGTGCCACCAGCAGAGGGAGCCCTGCCAGAGCCTTCTCCAGGTCTTTGCCCAGAATCTTCACTCCCTGAGACGTGCACACCTCTTTGTGCTTCTCGTACTGATTCTGTGAAAATAAAATGCACAAATTAATTTAAGAAATACTTTTAGACATTTTGATCTAGTTTTGTTCATGAGTATTGAGATTAGCTTTGCAAAATATGTTTAAAAGTAGGATTCTGTTCAGAGTACATGTTGTAAACAACTGTGACTTCATATGAAACTTTACTTTTACCTGTGCATCACCTGCTTGTTGCCATAGATTAGCTTTCAGAGTACCACTAGATCTAAACCAGGTCTATTACAGGACTATTCCAGGTCTACCATAGGGCTAAACCAGGTCTAAAAATGTACTACGTATTTCCACTGTAGTTCTAAAGAGGAAATGGTCCAAAGGAGGACAAAAAAAGTGGATAAACGGAGCTATTTAGTTTGTGGGTTTGTCTCAGAGTTCAAAGTCCCACCTGAAGGATACATTTTCTGTTCTAGAGACAGCAATGACAGCTCCATGGAGACAAGGAGGCATATCCTCCATCATAAAAGTCACACAGTGCAGCTTTATTGTAATTAGTTTGTTTGTACCTTGACCCTGAGCTCCTTGAGTGGAGGAGGCAGCAGTAGACCTCGGATCTGTGTCACTATGGGCCCCTCCACCCCAGGCACAATGATCGTCTCTCCCTCTCTCAGCCGACCGTTTATCAGAATCACATCGATTGTGGTGCCCATGCCAGGGAGAGCCTTCACCTGCAGGGGGAGACAGAGAGAAGGTTAGAGGAGAGTGAGGGAGAGAGGAGCGTTCACCTGAAGAAAAAGAGGGAGGAAGAGAGAATGAGTTAGAAGAGGGAGAGGGAAACGGAGAGGAGAGAGCCTTCACCTGCAGGGAGAGACAGAGATGAAGAGAGAGGAGGGTGAGGGAATAAGAGAGGAGAGGTAGAAGAGAGAGAGACTTCACCTGCAGGGAGACAGAGAGAGAGGGAGAGTTAGAGGAGGGAGGGAAAAAGAGAGGAGAGAGAGATTTCACCTGCAGACAGTGAGAGGGGGGAGTTAGGAGGTAAGAGGAGACATTTGAAATAAATCTAAAAAATAAAAGCATGAGTTCGTACCTCCATGACTTGCGCCCGGAGCTCGTCGCAGTGTGCTAACCTCTTCGCTAACATAGTCTGAGTGAGCTCCACTAAAAGAGCAATCAGGTTCCCCATCCCGTCCCCGCTGTGAGCCGAGGTCGGGACCAGGGACACGAAGGTCCTCGGGTCTTTGTTCTCAAAGAAGAGAGCCGCGTTCAGGCCCTAAAGAGGAGAGGAGTAGAGGAGTCGAGTCGAGGAGGAGGAGCAGAGGGAGTGGACAATGATCAGATCTAATGCCACTTTTATAGTGCACATTCAGGCACATCCAGGTGTCACTGTATCAGCGAGCATCTGGACACATTTTATATATTATGTCACATTTAAAGGCCCAGTGGATGAGTGGATAGAGGTTATGCACTGACATTTTATTTGAAAAATGCTCCTCAATATTCCAACTGAGTGGCACTAAGGCAGAGCTATGGGCAGCATAACAAAATGTGTCTCTTTGCTTTTTTGGCCTCATTTTTGTTCATGGAGATATTTTTTCTCCCCACACCAACTCACATTATTTAAGGAGATAAAGATAATCAGTTAAACTGTGTTGATACCAAGTCTGTATCAATGATGATTGTGAGTGTAGTTTGCAGTGTCCCTATTTAGCCAACTGTAAACTGGTTTTCTACTGCTGACTTGGGTTTCTTGTTTTGAATGTCAGATACAAACTAAATATTTAACAGAGTTGTAGACTTATATTTGTTATTAAACTGCAGCAGCTCTTTCACATTTTAAATTTAGTGTTTGGAGCTTTCACAGTTGAACATTTCATTATTCTCCTCATGTACTTTTACCACTCACTAATAAAAGTTCCAAAGATTGACCTTATTCTGCCCCATCCACCAACCCGCTAACTAAATGCGACTTCCAGAATAAGGTGACTTCTATGTGAAGCTTGTTTGTCTGGCACTGCAGCACCAACTACTCCCGATAGGTCACCCCTGCTGCATTAAAGGACAGGTCAAATGCAGAGGACACATTTCTCTACCCGGCCATTCAAGTGTACCCTAATTTTGACCTTTAACCCCCTCATTCCCCTGTACCTGCTGAGCGAACTCCACGATGACGGCCTTGGCTCTCTCGTCAAACTCGTCTTTAGTGTTTTTCTTCTGTTTCTTTAACGTTGCCACGACGTCAGTGTCCGGGCTCTTCTTCCAGTCGTACAGACGGTCGATCTGAAACAAAAACAAGGGATTTAACACAAGCGCAGGGCCAAGGGGCAAGAGGACTGTACAAGAACTATTACATCCAAGTATCTCTTTAGTTAAAGGCGCTGTACCTGATTTCTCCCATGTATTTGAGCAAAATGTGTCTCTCCCCAGTACAGATATATTGTATAAGCAGCTGTTGAGGTCAAAATAAGTCCCCTGTGTACTGCCTACATCTAATTATGAAGGCTTTTCTTGTCAGAGAATCAAAAAGTGCATGTTACAGGGGCGACAGAGGCTCAATTGGTAGAGTTTTTGTCCACTGATCAGAAGGTTGGCGGTTCGAATCCCACTCTCGACATAAACATCATTGGTCAAGCGGTCAGAGCCATTGACCCACAGGTTGGCGGTGCAATTCCAGCTCCCCCGATGAACGAGCCATTGACCCACAGGTTGGCGGTGCAATTCCAGCTCCCACAGATGAACGCTGTCATTGTGTCCTTGGGCAAGACACTTAACCCACCTCTCCCCCAATGTCTGCGTACACTAGTGTATGAATGTGTGTGTGAATGGGTGAGTCATCATCCTGTAAAGTGCTCTGAGTGCCTTGAAGGTGGAAAAAATAAAAATCAGGTACAGACCCTTTAATATTTGGTAGTGTGTATTCTAGTATCTCTGTAAAGTGTGTAGGACCTTGTTGAGTGCTACGATGAAGGGGCATTTCTTCTCCTTGAGCAGGTTTATGGACTCGAGTGTCTGAGGCTCCAGTCCGTGCATGATGTCCACCACCAGGATGGCGATATCACACAGAGAACTGCCTCTGTTCCTCAGGTTACTGCAAAAACACAAACATAATTTAACATGGACTTTTGGTTCTGGTTTGGATTTTCAATAAAGGAGGTTAAAGAAAAGTTACCTGAAAGACTCGTGTCCAGGTGTGTCGATGATAAGCATCCCAGGGATCTTTATGTTTTCATGGTCAAACTGCAGGAAAAACAAAATTTGATTAAAAATAAGTCTAACTCAAATAAAACTATAGGTTGGGAAATGTATTTTAAAAGGGAGTACACTGGTTGCAGTGCTAATTTAAATGGCACAAAATTTGGGTTTACAACAAAGAAAAAAAATTCTTAAATTCTTTTAGTTTTATTTAGGTTTAATTTGGCAAATTTATTTTCTTTATTTTATTTTTTTTTTTACAATTTTGCTTCATTGTTTTATAGCTGCTCTTTTTTGTTACAACTTTTCTCAAGTGGGGGTCAGATAAACGTTTTCTTAATTTCTTATCTAATGTTGTTGTAATCAAGTCTGAGGGATAAGAATCCATGAGTGCCATACGTTTTTGACCATCCTCGTCTGCTCCTCGATCGTTTCTTTGGGGACGTTTGTTGCTCCGATCTGCTGCGTGATCCCTCCAGCCTCTCCGTCCTGAACGTGTGTGTGCCTCAGCTACACACACAAAACACACTTCTATATATACTTATCCTCTATAGAAATGAATACAGGATGTTATTTCTAATGTTTAGAGTCCAGACCTTGTCCAGGATCTTGGTCTTCCCGGTGTCGACATGTCCCAGGACACAGACTACTGGAGCTCTGAGCGTGTCCACGTCGATGTTCCTCATGTTCTCTGCACGACGTTTCTGATCAACAACAAAACATGACATTTTGAGAACGTTGAATAGTCAAAAATATTTTGTTTTGAATTGTTAATTCCTACGGCAACTGTCCCAACTTTTCATCATTGATGGTTTTCAAATACTAGAATGTGATAATGTCATACTGCCAAATTTCTCTTATGGGGGACTGTGCTTTCTGTTGAAATATCCAAAAGGTAAATTCAGAAATGTTGAATCTGAGCTGTGTTTAGTGACTAGACCCAAGAACTCACTGTATTACAACACAAATCTGCTTTTTAACTATTTCACCTGCGTCCTATCTGTATTAATTATAATTGGCCAACAGAGTGTTGTGATGTCATCTGAAACACAGTAATGGGAAACACTGATTAGGCCTGTCATGATAATTACTATATCGACTTATCATTCAATATATTCTAGATGAACAGTAACTTTTGGGGGTCAATATTTTTTGTGGTACTTTTTCTTAGTACTAGTGGAAAACAGCTATTTTTCTGTTCTACAGTTCAATTTGAGCTGTAGAGGGTTGAATAAATAACTTCTAAAACTCATTACAGATGCAAACTGACTACTAAAGTGTTTTATTCTGCCGTTTATTTATTGCGGTTTGTGTTTTTGAACCATATTATACATTTAGAATATTTTTGGGATAATGCTTTAGAGGCATAAATCAATTTCAATACATTTTCTTTAACAAATTACTGCATTTCAAAATGTGTTCACATGACAGGCCTGACACTGATAACATAATACTCTTGTATAAATTTCCCTGGTGTCTCACCTCTATCCTCCTCTTGGCGCGGTCGTATAGACGTTCCTCCTTCGTCCTCCCGTCATCATCATCGCTCTCACTGCTTTCGTCTTCGCTCTCTTTCGCCCGTCTTTTTGAAGTCGCCGCTGTCGCCCTGGTAGCCTCTGCTGCTGTCGCCGTGGAAATCTCCTCCTCACTCTCCTCCTCTTCCTCGTCCTCCTCTTCCTCGTCATCCTCCTCTTCCTCCTCCTCCTCTTCTTCACTTCCCGTCGGCTCTGGAGCGATGGCGGGCTCCTCTTTCACCTCGATGTGGACTTTCTTCAGCTCTAGAACAGAAAAGAAAAAGATGAGTTTTGGTTCCTCAAGATTTTTAATTAATTGTACTTGAGAGACATTTTGATGCTTAGCATTAATTAGCCACATTAGCAAAAATACTAAATAGTGAAAGAGTTAGGTTGAAGATATTCTACTCTAGACATATTACTTTGTCTCGAATGTTCCACAGTATAATAGTAATAGTAGTAAAAGTAATAAATGTATCAGTTTGCATTTATTAATTTAAAAGGTGTTTTATTGTTAAAAAAATACCTTGGGCAAGCAAACATTCTTGCTGTGAGCGGGGGCCACTATCCACAGAGCTGACCTGGTGGAGTCATTGCCTTTATCCATGGAGACGGATATGTTTAATGCATTACTTTGTAACATTTCAGGCAAAGCAATAACATCACCATGGAGACGGCAGAGACAAGCACCTTGTGGATTACCATTTTCACAAGGATAATTTAGAGACTTTTGTTCAAGTTTAGATTTAGTTCCAAATAGAACTTGGAAACAATAATAAGTAACTAAATAATAAACTGACAAACCTTTCTCTTCATCGCTGGCGATGGCCTCCCAGTCGTCCACAGCATCTGCTTTTACCTCTGTAGACAAGAACAAAAAAACAGATCATCAAAAACTAAACAATGCAAAATGTAGAGTGATTGAATCTTATAATGAGCCTCTCTCTGACCTGAAGGCTGAGGGGGCGGAGTCTCTGTCTCCATCGGCAACGGCTCTGGAGTCTCTGAGGCCGGTGACGTCACCTCTGAAGTTTCTGTCAGAACAATAGAAGTTTACATTTATTAAATACAATGAATGATTGTATTATATATGAATTATATACATGCGTGTGTTCAGGAGTGATGTTGTTACCTTCGGACGTGGGGGCGTTGGGTTTCTTCTTCCTCATGTCTCGATAAACTGGCTTCTTCTTTGGCACAGAGTCTTTGGATGGCACTTCGACCCCTGAGGGACAAGACAAACTTTAAAGGACATATTCTGCAAACTGGACATCAGAGCCTTTAACCATGTTATGGTTATTTCCTTCTCATTGACCTTGTGAAGCTGTATTTAGAGATTAGATTCGTGTTTGAGTAATCTTTTTTCTCCTGTATTCAAGACGTCATTACTCCGATCTACTTCCGTTTTCACCTCTACCAGTACACGCCCACTGCTTTGTACTTACTGATCTTGATACTTAATGATCTTGAGCTGTGTCAGAACAAGTATAAGACACATAGACTAGTATACACCCATGGACCACTATGGAACCTACAACTGAGGGATCACACAGATATAAGGCCATATGGGAATATGAAAGAAAGTACTACCATTTAATGTTGAAAATCACATTCTATACTTTAAATAGTATTTTTATTACAATCGTAATCAGTATTGAGTATTGAGTCTATTCATTAGTATCAAAATAAAGTTTAGAACCAAAATCTTAGTATCTGCTCTCACCCTGGGCCTGCAGCATCTTGAGTGTTGCCTCAGCTCGGGCTCTGGCCTCTTTCTGAGTCCTCGTCAGGAGTTTTCCTTCTTTCTTCAGTCGTTCTTTTCTCTCCTTCTCTTTCTGCTTCTTCTTCTCCTTCCTCTCCTGCTCCAGACGCTCCTGGGGTCACACACAGGGCAAAGGTCAGGGGTCAAATGCAATTTCATCAGCAAATTATGACATGGACAAAAACTATGGGAAAACCATTTAGTTGACAAAATAAACATTGAATAATAGCGTTATTTGATACCTTTAAAGTCTAGTCTTGAACCATGAACCAAAACAATAATTATATGGGGACAACAGTAGAGTGTTTGTCCACTGATCCGAAGGTTGGCAGAAAATGTGTGTGAATGGGTGAGTGGTTCCTTGATGTAAAGTGCTTTGAGTGCCTTGAAGGTGAAAAAGCGCTATACAAAAATGTGACCATGACATTCCATTATGATATATTCAGTATAATACCAATTATTTGAGCAAAAGTCTAAGTCTAAGATATTTTTATAATTTATGTTAGAGGACTTTGTCACTTTAGGTGCGTCCACACTTGTACTGGTTTGTTCCTCATTTGCTTAAAGTTTAGTCTTGACATAGACTTGGTTTGGTCCTGTTATAGTCCAGGTTTAGGTCCAGATTTTCCAGTTTGTTCCAATTTTGATGTGGTTTGGTGCTGACAGAGACGTGGCTACCTATCCGCACCAATGGCCTTTCTGACCACCACCAAGCACTCATTCACACAGCACATCTCTATATAGTGAAGAAAGGATGTAAAAAGCTATAGAAATTGAACGCATTATTATATATTATTATGTTTATTGAGTTTTTGTCACCTGTTCAAGCCTCTGCTTCTCAAGCTCCTCCAGCCTCTTCAGCCTCTCCTCTTCCTCTCTCCGTGCCCGCTCCTCTTCCTGAAAATATCACAAACAAAAAACATTCCACATTTAACCACCCATCGCCTATTTAAATTATTTAATGTAATTTGATCAGCGATTTGCAATTCAGTTTCTTTTAACAGAACTTACAAAAAATGTATAAAAATAATGACATGATTAATAGTTGTATTTTTGTGGAAAAAATATAATAACATAATACTTGAATCTTCAGTTAAGTTGTTTTTAGGGCTACAACATTATTTGTGGACCTTGACTTAAATGTAAACATGTAAACCACAACATCTGATGTGAGTAATGAGAGACCCCGATCAGAAGGAAATCAGATAATTTTGCCGTTCACATGCCATTTTATTCAACTTTTAACACCAGCAATCAGGTAATCAGATTTGGAGTGTGCATGTACCCACAGCCAATTAGTGAAAAACAGACTATTAATAATTGCTGACTACTTTGATATCATTAATAAGACATTTTATAACAAAGACAATGGCATTATGAAATAGTTTATTTGTTTTTTGCCATTTCTATTTGTAGTTTTCAGCCATAATACACCAACACTACATATATTATTCTCACATCTAGAAACTTTCAGTCTGAATATTTTCTCGTTTATGTATTTTCTAAAATAGAAATGATCATTTGACTAAAATAATTAAACAGAGCCCTAGTTTGTAAATATTTGTCTCATGTTGTACCTCCTTCATCTTGGCCAGTGCCTCTTGCATGGCTTTTACTGTGGCTTTACTTGGGCCCTTCTTTTTCTCTTTCTCCTCCTTCTCTCCTTTCTTCTTTTTCTTGTCCTTTTTCTTCTTGTCGCCTCCTTCACCGTCATCTTCAAAAACAGCACCAAGATTTTCATTTAATAGTTTAAGATAACATTTATAACTTGACAAAATCCAGATTGATATAACATTGGTAAAACTTTGCAGTGTGCATATACCGGCATTGAAAGTCCTGGTTTAGTTCTGTGTTAGTCCTGCTTTAGTCCTGCTTTAGTCCTGCTTTAGTCCTGCTTTAGTCCTGCTTTAGTCCTGCTTTAGTCCTGCTTTAGTCCTGCTTTAGTCCGGGTTAAATTAGACCTAGATTATACTTGACTTAGACAGGGTTTAGATGTGGTTTAGTCTTTGGTTAGTCCTGGTTTAGACCTGTACAAACCTAAATGTCCCTGTGTCTCCATGGGGTCTTATTCTGTGAAAAAGCTTGGATAGGTTTGGCAGTTCATATACACGTTTTTAATGTCCTGGTTTAGTCCTGGTTTAGTCCTGGTTTAGTCCTGGTTTAGTCCTGGTTTAGTCCTGGTTTAGTCCTGGTTTAGTCCTGGTTTAGTCCTGGTTTAGTCCTGGTGTGGATAAAATTATCCCAATTACAGACAGAATTACCCTTGTATTTACCTTCCCCTGCTGGGTCTGCCCCCTCAGCCTCCTCTGGACCCTGACTGGCTGGAGCAGGAGCAGGAACAGGAAGTGTAGCGGTGGCTGGAGTGGGAGTGGGTGGGGTATCTGGTTTCTTGTCATCTTTTTTCACGTCCTCTTTCTCCTTCTGTTTCTGCTTCTTCAGACGCTCCTCCTCTTTCTTCTTTTTGTCTCTCTCTTTCTTTTCAGCCTTTTTCTGAGCGGCCGTTTTGATTTTGAAGCCACCATCTTCCTCCTCCTCGTCATCATCGCTCTCTGCCTTCGCGGCTTTGGCTTTGTTCTTCTTCTTCTTGTCTCGTCTGTCAAAAGAGCGATATTTTAAGTTTAAAGATTTAAGACTACACATGGACATTCTGGAAATACTTGAGTAAGACCTGGTTGGAGTCATGATTCAGTCCTTGTTTAGTCCTGGTTGAGTCCTGGTTTAATCTTAGTTTTGGTCCTGCCCCAGTTCCTAGTCCTTGTTTTGGTCCTGTCTTAGTTCTGGATTAGTGAATATTTAGTCCTGGTTTATGTCTTCTTCAATAATGGTTGAGTCCCGGGTTTATTCTGCGTTCCAGTCGCCCTCGGAGGTGGGGAGCTCAAATCAGAGGTAAACATTGGATGCATGTTCCAGCGTGTTACAGAATAACGATGGCCAGTATATTACAGTAAAGACTGAATAAAAACTACGAAAGTGATCAAATCATCCAAAATGCAAATCCAATTAAGTAACTTAACATAAATTTATAACTACATTAACAGTTAATAAAGCAACTTTTGAGAGTGAATTTCTGCTTTTGTTGACATCAGCCCCGTGTACACAGAACTAATGTAACTAATGAAACATAACAGCACATTTATAACTGCAGAGGCTCAACAGCTGCACAGGAGCAGGTTCATAGAAGCAGGTGGATAGTAAAGAGCATCTAAAGGCAAAAAAACACAAGTACTATCAATAGTTTAACTGCCGGATATCAAAGTTTTTCTATAGACAGGGCGCAGTCATTTTGGATTTCCTAACTCAGGCTCTGAAATGTTCTGACTTCCGGGACTGTGGGGTGTTCCAAACGAAAAATCTGATGTCCAAGAACAACAAGAACACACCATTAGTCTCGGATTTAGTCCATGTTTCGACAATATTCAGTCTGGTTTAAGACCTAGTTTCGTTCTCAATTGGATTTGTTTGGAGAAATATTATTTGAAATCCTTATTTATGACCAGTCAAAGTTAATCTAGAATAGACCAGACAATGCTGTGTCGTACTTGGAGGTGAACTCTTCATCATCATCATCATCCTCGTCCTCGTTCACTGCAGGCGCTGGTTTCTTCTCTTCTGCTTTCTTCTCCTCCTCTTCCTCCTCCCTTTCTTCTCTCTCCTCATCCTCTCCCTTTTTAGAGCCCTTCTTTCCAGGTTTGGCTTTGAGGCGAGAGAGAGAGTCGTCGTCCGAATCAGAGGCTACAGAAGTCTAAAAATGTATTTGATAAATTAGCAATGTAGGATCAGAAGAATATGCATTAAAACTGTACTACAATAAAGCATCATAGGTTCTGGTCGTACTAATACTATTACTTAAAACACAATAGCACAAATAATTATTCAACCAAGAGAAAAATCTAAAAGTACTTAATGGTATTGATAACGGAACATCAGATTTATGATTTAGACTAAAGTATTTCCAAAGAATAGATGATAAAATTTGATACAATAGTAGAGATAATATTAGTAGTAGCAGTAGTAACAGTAGAAGCAGAAGTAGTTGTAGTAGTAGTAGCAACAGTAAAAGTAGTAGTAGTAATCCATCCATCTTCTTCTGCTTATACTGCTTAGCAACAGTAGAAGTAGAGAAAACAGTAGCAGTCGTAGTAGCAGTAGTCGTAGTAGTAGTTGTAACAGTAGTACCAGCAGCACTAGTAGTATTTGTACCTTTCTCTTGTCCTCTCCGTTGTGCTCCTGCTCCTGCTCCTGCTCCTGCCCCTCCTCTTCTTCATCGACACTCGCAACCTTTTTGCCTTTACGAGTTTTCTTTTTCTCTTTTGGAGGTTCAACGATCTCCAGTTCTTCTGTCACGTCTGATTTCTGTAAAAATTATTTTTAGTTTAAGCTGCATCCATGTAGCATTTATCAAAAATAATTATTACTACATTTAAGTGTTCTTGACCTTTTTTCCTCCTTGTTCAATAGTAAGCTCCTCCAGTTCTTTCAAAATGTCGTCCTCGCTGCAAAGAAACAAATTCACATTCAAAAGCATAATAAGCCTTATTGGGAAACATAAAAAACAACTAGAAATTGAAATAATACTTTCAGTTATTTAGGGCTGAGTAAAGTGACATTGTAGGTAAAATTGAGTGATACATATATCAAATCAAAGGCAATGATGAGCTATATCCACTGCCAAAGGAAAACACAAATATTCACAATAATGTATTTAAATTAGGTGTGGGTGATAGGCCAAAAAAATAATAGCACAATTTTCGGAAAGCCATATCACAATTTCGATTTGATCACGATTCATAGACTTAGCATGTTTATATTGCCTGTAAGAGCTCAAGGCATCTCCTACTCTTGAGAGTTCATTCTTCACTGTGATTGGTTAATTCCACAGGTCACTCACTTAGAGGCTGACAGAGGCTGACCAATAGGAGAAGTGTTTTTGAGCCTAGAGCTGCGTCTAACGATATGAACAAAATTGCGTATCGTCAAAAGGATGAGGTCACGATTCAATGTTTATTGCCATATCGACCAGCCCTAATTTAAATAAATGGGATTTGTCATACTCAAAATCGTCTTTTTTCGTGCCCTTTTTCTTCTTCTTTCCTTTTGCTTCTTTCGCGGCCCCGGCTCCTTCAATTTCTGCGGCAAGAGCATCTAAGTCCACATCATCTTTGGCACTGCAGAAAGAAAAGTTAACAAAACCAAATTGAAGTAACTAGATATTAGGACAGCACAATTAATCATTATTGCATTGAAATCACAATTTGACTTGGTGCAATAATCAAATCACAAAGGCTGCAGTTACTTAAACAATAGAATGTCCTCTGCAAAAAACAAAGCACCCTGTCTTCACTGAAAAATCTTGTTGTACCTGTAGTATAGACCTCTACAAACTTGTTCTGAAATATCCCAGTGTGTCAGATGCCCTCCCTGTGTCTCCATGTGATCTTATTATGTGTAAAACCTGCTAACCACTCTTCAGTCTTCCCTCACAAGTTAATGCTCCTGGAGTTTTTTACAATGTGCATTCTGAAACAGAATCCTACTTTTTAAACATAAATTACAAATCGAAATGCAATCGTAATACTTGTCAGAAAAATCACAATTTTTTTTTTTTTAACCAAAATTGTGCAGCAGTACTAAACATAAAAAACTAAATGCCTCAGTTGGAATAACAAAAAAAAGTACTGGTCACTAAGACAACTACTAAAATAATCATTATTTACAGCCCGGGACTAAACCACAGTTTCAACACTGGGACCCACAGATACGAATTGATGGCAGTTAATAACAGTCTGGTGGGTCGCGAGAAGTCTTCAGCTAAAATTTTAAATTATTTACTACACTATTAGTTCCATTCACAAATTCTCTTCTTTATCTTCTAATCTTAGACTTAGAATTTAAGTTCCTTTAAAACCTACATAACCACTTGCAGAATCTCACCAAATAGGACGATGCAATGTACTGACTCTCAAACAATGTTAAAACTGACTTAGTAATTGTAGTCCTTTACTTCCTTGCAATAAATAGGCCTGTCACGATAATTACTACATTGACTTATCGTTGAGTACATGGAAGTTGGAACAATATTTTTTAGGGGCCAATATTTATCGTGTGTACTTTTTCTTTGCACTACAGGGAAATTTTTGGTTATCGTCGATATGGTAAGATTTAAGCCATAAAAGGTTGAACTAATAACTTTTATGACTCATTACAGATGCTAACTAAAAACTTAAGTGTTTAATTCTACCATTTATTTATTGCATCTCATGTTTTTTAACAATATTGTACATTTACAATCATTTTTGTGGTCAGTGGCATAAATCAGTTTCAATATTATCATTTATCATCTATGTTTACGTCATCAATATATCACACTTCAAAATTTGTTATCATGACAGGCCTAGCAATAAAGTCAATATAACTATGAACTTGTACATCATGCATTTGTATTTATATTGACATTTTAAATAATTATCATAAACCATTTGTGTTCAGTATATTTTCAGTTTAAGTCAGATTACTTGAGTGCATTTTTTGGCAGTGGGGCTTTCGGTTTGAACAAAACGACTGGACATTTTCTGCTGACAGTGCACAACCCATTCACATTACCAAGCGTTGCTCTCTTCTCCAAACTTATATTCCAAAACGCAGCCAGAATTCATATCATATTTCATTCAAAACATTAATTTATATTTGATTAGTGAAGGAGAAGAATGTTCAAGATACTACTCAAGTTATATTACTCAAAATATGTTGTGTGCAAAGCTGATGGTTTCATTAAGAAAAAATATGCAATAAGCGTTCAGAGAATTAAGTGTTTAGTAAAGTAGATTGAGGACATCTTGCAATCAAAAACTATGAGGCCTACAGTTCATTCATTCAACTGTACTAATGCAGTTAAATTCAGTTTTAATAAGATGTATGTATCTTCAAAGAAAAACAATAAAAGCCTTTAAATGGATATTGTTAATAGGGTAATAATGGTTGAATATTTATACTGAACGGTGTATTATCGTGACAGGAAGGGAGATTATCGATTGTAAGAATTGAGACAGCTGTCAGTGAACAGTGTTGCAATCCGCTATCTGACAGCTAGTCCACAAAGATGCTAACAATGTTCATAAACTCCGCTAAATTACATCCATCCGTGTTAGCCTTTAGCTCGGGGCCTTAATGAGTCAAGGCTGCCCGGGTTTGGTGCTCCTCTCCCGGGCGTCAAATATCACATAGAGTCGCTGATTGAACAGTTAACTCCGGGGGACAAGATGCTAACAGCAGCTAAGTCACCGGTTCTGTGTCGACTGTGGCGGGTATCTGAGGCTAACATGCTAAAACCAGCGGGGCTAAAGCTGTTTTCAAGCCGGTTTAAGTACCCTTTAGCCCGACTCGGCTCGGTTTAGCGCTCTCGTGTGTTGTGTAATTCACCTGGAGATATTTTAAACACACGGAACACCTGCAATGCCTGTGACGCGTGGTTAGCATCTCCCACTAGCGGCTAAGCTAACAGCCTGGAATTATGTTCAATACGCTGGTTTGGAGGCTCTAACGCCCGGGGAAAGTTTGCCCATCACCGGTGCGGGAGGTCAGCGGTGGTTGGCGGGGGTTGGCGAGGATTTGAGTACCTGTCCTCCCCGGATTTCTTCTGTTTTTTCCCCATGCTGCTGCCGTGTTCTCCGGTGGTTCACTCACGCAGGCACACGACGTTGGTGGATCACATCGGAGAGATCGTCTCTACCCTCGGCCAATGATGAGCGCCCACTCCATTGCTTTCCTCCGACTCCCGTTACCATGGAAACAACACTATTGATAAAAAGAAATCCAACGCTACATTTTTGTAATAGTTTCAGTTTTGGTTGGAAAGTATTATAGATTAAACAAATGTTACCGAACACCAAGTTTAGTTTTGTTCTTGCTTGGTTTTTTTTACAAGGCATGACAACCTACGAAAGAAGGTCTACGTTATTGAAGAGAAAAAATTGGGAGACGTACAGTTGAAAAATACACATTTACCAGTTATAACAGTATATTTCAGGGTTTGTTAATAACTAAGATACATCGCAAAGTACATTTTTAATACAAGGTTTGTTTAAAACATTTCTTTCAGAGTGATACCTCAGTTTTGCGCATGTGAACCTCAGCCACAGCATGTTGTACTGCGCATGCGTGTTGAGAACTAACCTTACTGTTCAGGCCTTAGAAAGTTAAATTCCCAAATCCAATCATAACAATCACATGTTAAATAAGAGTTTAATGCCACTGGTAACAAAACTAACTACTAACATAACTAACTAACATAAACTTTTATTTTGCTGGTGATGTGTAATAATAATAATAGTGTAATAGTGTAATAGTATGGTATTGATGTAAAAAAAAAGAATTACTTCACATCATCCCAATATTACTCAATCTCATAAGCCCAGTAAAAAGTCAGTGCTGCTGGTTTTCTGGTGATAATAGTAAAATTACATCCATAAATATTTGACTTTTAAATAACAAATAAAACACATTGTTGTACTGTAACTTTGTCACTATTCATGGCTTGCAGTTTTCAGTTTTTAGGCGCCATTCTGAGGACTTTTTGTAACCATTGAAAAGATAATATTTTGCTTTAAATTGTAACTTGTCATAATTCTGAAACCCATGGACAGAGAAATACGCACATTCTTTATTGTAAATTTAAGGCAAAAATATCCACTCTTTTCCACCATCTTCCTCTAACCCTAACCCATGACACTGATGACATTATTGCTCAGGTTGTGAAGTCTTCTTTGTGTTTTGTCTTGTTCTGATTTTATTAGTGTTGAAACTGCAGCAGCTACTCGATGTGGACAAAGCCTTTCTCCCATCAATACATCACAAAGTTCATCTATAACACTTTGTTGAAGCCATTGGTCTTGAACAGTAATGACGATACTGGAAATTAGACCGTTTTTAAGTTCAATCTGTAGCTGAGCTGTGGTGCGTTCAAGTGTCAAATCGTCAGACAGAGAAAGTTCGGTTTCGATAGTGAATTTCGGTGTTTTGCCAAAAGTCCAGTCCCAGCTGCGGAGCTCTGACGCCACACAAGCAATTCCAGGAAATAAAGATTCATCAGAAGGATCCAAGAGACTCAATGGAGACGAGAGTCCAAACTCTGTGGAAAATTAATAAAAATTTACAGTTGAAAAACAAAAAAATATCTCTAAGCTAAACTGTGAATTAACCAATGAGGAAAATGCATCCTTCCAAAGACTTAAACATAAAAGATTTTGGAATAAACCCAGTCTACATCAAGCCTAAACCAGCATAAATTAATACTATAGATTTTTCAGACTGCGTAAAGGTGCACAATGTAACTTTTCTACTTTTCCATGGACATGTTATTGCTTCGCGGCAACCCCATACAAAGTTAGAATGCATGTTTCTGAAGGCATTTTTAAGCAGCAAATGCAAGATAGATCAAAGTTTAATGATAGACTGTGGAACATTCCAGAAAAAATCTCAAAGAAGACAATAAAGTTACATGATGCACCTTTATAACATAAAAGTTAAGGTGCATATGACAGGTTACAATACTCATGTCACTAAAGCGTAGTGAATATTTAAGACTTCACAAAGAAGTTTTTCCTACTTTGACCATTTTGGTGAAGTTTATAAATTTACTTCCTGGTTTGTCATGAGCAGAAAAAACTAAGAATAATGTTTTATGACATGTATTATTCCATAGTATTCCAAGTAATATTTTGTAAAATATATACAATACAAAATATATCTGACAATGTGCATATGAAAGCAAGTATTTCTGTTCTGTGAGTAAAAAGCATTATAACATGGTCAAAAGCTCACACCTGTGTTAAACTGTTGAACCAGGGCCTGCATTAGCTCCTCCCACGTCAGTGAAGGGGCGTAGTCTGTCAGGTTGGTTACCGAGGAGACGACACTGGGTGTGGCATTGCTGTGGATACCGGGGGTCGAGGGCCGGAGCATGGATCGGAGGGCGGAGCCATCGGCTGAGTGGAGCAGTGTGCAGTGGTGATAAGACGCTTTACGACTCAACCGTGATGCACTGCCTGGAGAAACGTAAACACAAAGGGGATTAAATACAAGGAGTTACAGTAATATTTACAAGAATTCTACATTCCTGATTATAGTATTGGAAACAGTAATGCATTTGATTTATATTAGAGATAGACCACTAATTTAATATCTGTGTTTGGTTGGGCTCTACAGTGGATGTTAAAAATCATTGCCATGGAAATGTTTTTCTTTATTATTATACCATTATGTCGAGCATTATCCTGTAGTAATGTACTGCAACTGAGTTTATCACATATATAATTATGGGGAAGTGATAAAAATTGGACCCATATATCGGCAGAGATTATCAGCATTGGTTATGAAAAAGCACATTGTTGGTCGGTCTTTAATTTATACAGCACTTTTTTGACAGTTACAAAACTCTATGCATTGTGCCCAGGGGTAGACAGACCGAAGCGAGCCTCCCAAAATAATATTTTTCCTTGCATTGTTCGATTGCAATTTTTAATGCTATGTTATTATTTTTTATTAAAAACAAATAAATTGATTTTAATGATTGCAGAGCATGACTCCAAAGTCTGCTCCAAACCACATGCTTTTACTGTCAGACGATTGGCTGCAGACCTCTCCAGTAAAACCCTAGGCTGATCAAGTTAAATTAAAATTCAATTAACTAGCCTCTTTAACCACTAAGCCAAGTTCATTAAAAAGTTATGGGAACCATCTTCAGTCCTGTTTTACCTGAGATCTTGTATTTCCCGTTGAGAACTATATCTAGTCGCTCTGTAGCTTTGACGTCCAGCTCTGGCCTGGCTCTCCTCAGAGCCTCCGTCACCACCTTCAAATTTCTCTGACGATCATAGAGTTTTCTGCAGCCGAAAAACGTCAGGTTCAGATTCCCCATGTCATGATAAACAGTCCCACCCCCACTGCGCCGACGAGCCAATGGGACGCCAGCTCTCCACATGGCACCCAGGTCACACTCCGCCCACGGGTTCTGGTGTCGACCAATCACAACAGCAGCACGACTTCTCCATAAGAGAAACAAACGGCGGTCGGTTAGATCCACGTTAGTTTCAATCCAGTCCTCCAGAGCCAGGTTTTGGTGGATGTCCGTGGATTTGGACAGGAAAATTAGACTTCCATCTTCAGTTAATTTGGAGTGAATCCCAGCACTGAAAAAGCTGAATAAATTAGTTCTAACTGGGAGCAAACCAGTCCAAAGTCCAGTCCGGAGAAACATTTTTGGAAAGCTGATGGTGTCACCTCAACATGATGAGAAATCTGTAAAAATGTAAATAATTTTAGTGCAAATTAATGGAGATTATAAACCATGAACGTATAAGAAAACAACAGCCATATTTAAACAAAAATATGACAGAAGTCAAGTCGCTTTACTCAATGTTCAGACTAGATGTCTTCAAATATATCATATTTTGCTTGCCTAACCAGCCAGTCCCTTCTACATTCTGTAAAGTTTGGTTTATAAAGTGTGTGCTTTTGGCTGAACAGATAAATATTTTGCCATTATAAACAGCACGACTATTAAAATTATGCATCAATCAATTTTAGTGTGCAGTTTTGGGTACTGACATTTAACAAAAGTAGTACATAAGAGGAAAAACAGAAATTGGTTTAAAACGTTTAAAATTCCAAATATAAGCACACAAAAAATAATTAAAAATAAGGATTCATTATAATACAGTCACAAGAGCATCGGAAATGTTCAATGTGTTGAAAGTTTGAATGTAGGCCTAGCTAGGACGAAGATGTTGTTCATAAGAAATTATCATATTAATTAAGTGTCTAACAATGCAATAAAAACTGTGCTAGTTAAAAGTTACACATTGTCCAAAATTAAGATTTTAGTTTATGACGTACGCGGTGACGACACGAACCCTTCACTATCACAGCGACTGAAGGGGCTTTAGCTTTAGCATTAGCTTGGTAGAACCATTTTAGCGGTATCTTTAAAACCGTGACAAAATTAGGCTTTATTCCAAATGTAGCTCAAATGTCTTTTAGGTAGAGTTTATGCGGTGAAGTGTACTCACGTGTTTATGGTTCAAGCACTGCTCCTGACCTGATACATGCCCGACACGAGTGCCCGAAATGCAGCGGAAGCAAACAAACGCGACTATATCCGGTCTGTCCTTTCAGAGTAAAGTACGAGTAGGTTTCCGGAAAATGGGGCCTAAAATCACATGTGGTTCAAAATACTTTACCACACAAGTTTTTATTAGATTTATAGGTATATACTTCATAATAAAATAACCTACTTTTTATTGTATTTAAGAAAACCATGTATCCAGGCAAACTTGAATTTTATACTTCAGTATTAACAGGAGTTTCACTTCTACTTTCCTTAACATCTGTATCTGATCTAGTAATAACAAAAATTATAATACAGAATTTATTGTTATTAAACAAGCATTTATATGTTAGCTTGCAAGTTTTAAATATAGTGAATTCAGAAGACAATGGAATCATATAAAAATAATAATTGGTCTATTATAAATAACATCTTACAAGACCATGAAGGGGGCTTGTCAGAATAGTGGGACTGGAAGCCTAAGGGAAGCATCAGGTATTGTAGTATATGTTTCTGTAAAAGGAGGACACTACGTAACCTTTCTGGTGGTGCATCTGCCATTTGCATGTCTCTATGGAGATGCTATTGCTTTACCTGGAAAATTCCATTTTATGGCATTAAACTATATCCATGGAAATCAGTTACAAGTCAGATCTCCATCTCCATGGAGACAAGCAGGTGGCAGACCCTAAAAGTTAATCCTTTGCTTTTTATTTATTTTAGAGCGAGTTAAACCTGATGAATCGTCTTCACCTCATAGTCTGACCTATAACATTAAACCTCTGTAGTTTCGTGTCTCAAACGTCACGTCGAGGAAGAGTCAAATGGGGCTGAGAGAGGAAGACCTTAAAGCCACATCCTGAGAGAGACTGCAGCCGACAGCCTCACAAACTCTTCTATAGGTGAGTAATTTTATGTTTAAAAATAAATACAGTTCATTTGTATTTTGCAAACATGAATCCATTTTGTGCAGTAAACTGTTTTAGGGAAGTGACACAGAAAAACTGTAACTTTGCTCTGACCAACCTGCCTTGACTTTTTAACCCTAATTTCACAATGTTTATTTGTGCAAAGTGTTGCTTTCTGTATAATTTATATAATTTTAATACATTCAGGAGCATTGGTGGACAAGAAAATAAAAAAATAAGAAATAGCTGCATTTGAAGCTGCAGGGTTTTTTTTGTCTTAGATTCAGGAAGTATTGCTATGTAGTTTATGGGAATTTTAAAATTAGAAAAAAAGAGACAGTAAGATTTTGGCCTTGATTAAACTTTCGAAACGTGGGGGTAGAAACTTGTCTGGCTTTACTGCTTTTATGTGGTGCTTGATGCACTGTAAGTTTCTATTGTTGTGCAGCTCTTTGATATTATGTTTTATATCTTAAAGATGTAGACTTTATTCAATTTTTTGTTTCTTAAAAAATGTTGGTATTTTCAGGGCTGGCTGATATGGCAAAATAAATAGAACTTTTTTTCCTTGTATTTATTGATCACAAAATATA